>JXCR01121757.1:4695-42603 GCA_002079205.1 Phalaenopsis hybrid cultivar
GCACTCCTCTGAAAAATTGGGGAAAAGGGTGTTGATTCTCTCTTATGTAGAAATTATGTTATGTTATAAGTGAGTCTGGTCTTTTTGATTTGAGGTTCTCTAGTTATAAATTTACTTGGAGAAATGGAAAGCTATTTGAAGACTAGACGGTTGCTTTAGAAATCAGAGTTTTTTAACTTCTTACAATATCTCCTATACAACACCTCAGTAGTGCTGGTTCAGATCATAATCCTTTGCTACTTACCATTGCTCATTTCTTTAAACAATCCTCTTATTATTTTAGGTACTTAAATGTGTGGCATAGAAATCTTGATTTTTGACAAAGTGGTAAAGGATTGTTGGGTTTGTGGGGAAGTTCGAAATAGCTGGTACATTTTTTGGCAGTTACAGAAGAGAGTGGCTAAAGCTTTAAGATATTGGAATTGGCAAGTCTTTGGGAACGTGCTTCTCAAAGTGGTACAATCTGAGAAGAGAGTGAAGCTGTTGAAAGATGAGAGGAGAGTCAAGCTATTGGAAGATGAGATTGATTAGAGTAGGGTGATTGTTGAAGATTTGAAAATTGGTCATAAAGACCTACTCAAATCTATTAAGTGGGAGGAAGAATTCCTTCATCTTGGGAGATCACTTTTAAGGAAGGAGATAAAAACAGCAAATATTTGCAAGATTATATCAAACTAAAAAATAAAATCTAACAATATTTTGAGATTTAATGGGGACATGAAGGAGTGGATCACTAATTAGAATAAGTTGGGTGAAAGTGTTGTTAAATACTTCTCTACTATTTTTAATGCTGAGCAGGTTGGGGGCTCTATAGACCAAGAACTACTTAGCAAAGAAAACGACCTTATCAGCACATTAGATCTCTTTCAAATTCTAGGTGAAGAGGAAATTATGAATGCATTAAAGAACATTGTTAGTAACAAAGTGGCTGGACCTGATGGTTTCACATCTAAATTTTATCTGAAATGTTGGTCTATTGTCAAAAGAGAGGTGATTGATGCTATACAATTCTTATTTAAAGGGGAAGATCATATTCTATACTTTTCTACAACCACTATCACATTGGTTCTAGAAAATTGGGAGAAAGTCACTTGGGAGCAATTTTGACCCATAAGCTTAACCTCTATCATCTAAAAAATAATAAGTAAAATTATGGTGGAAAGGCTGCAACCCCACCTCAAGCTCAGCATCTCTGAGAATCAATCTACCTTCACTAAAGGGAGAGAAATATCTGATAATGTATTGTTAGCTCCAGAATTAATGGAGGATTTAGATAAAAAATGCATTGGAGGTAACATGGTGATAAAGCTTGATATTAGGAAAGCTTATGCTAGTTTAAGTTGGGAGTTCATTATTAATATTTTGAGAGCTAAAGGCTTTAGACATAATTTCTGTGACATCATTAGAAGATAGTTAACTTGTAATAAATAAAATATTTTGGTGAATGACACTACATATGGTTTCTTCTCAGCTAATAGGGGCATCCAACATGGTGATCCATTATCATCCACTATATATATTTTTGCATTTTTAAATTTTTCAAGGTTAATTAATCAAGTGCAGGAGAGGCATCCTAACTCAAAATTCTCTCATAAAGCCAAAGTTATGATGTCTCATCTAGCATATGCTGATGATACTATCATTTTATCCAACGCTGAGAAAACTAATGTAAAGAAACTTCTTGAGGTTCTTGAGGGCTTTCAAGATATGGTATAACTTTTATTAGGAGTAAATGTCATTATATTGTGGGAAGAGATGTGAAGGCTGCTATTGTTAAATGGGTTGGGGACTTCACTAGCATTTCTCAAAGTCATCTTCTCCTCAAATACCTCAGGGTAAATCTCTGAACGGGCAGGAAAAAACAAACTCATATGGTTGCTATACTCGATAAAATTAAAACTAAAATGTTGGACTGGAAAAACTCTTTCCTTTTCTATAGTGCTAGAATCACTCACTTGAGAAGTGTGCTTTCCTCTATAAGCTTTGTAGGTCCTCAGATTGAAAAGGAGCACTCAAAAAGCATTGGAGAAATGTTTTAACAGGTTCTTATGGGGTGGAGGTAAAAAAAAAAAAAAACTAAGTTTTCTGAAAGGTTGTGTGCAAACCAACTAATGTAGGGGGTTGGGCTTTAAGGAGCTGCATCACATGACTGAAATCAACTTTTTAAAATTATGGTTTAAGTTCAGAGAAAGGGACACTTTATGGGCTAATTTTATGTATAATTAATATTGCAGACTCATTCACCTCTCTATATTTACATGGAGATTAGGGGACTCAAAAATTTGGAAGGAAATGCTAAGGGTGAGAATGCAAGCTGAAAATTACATCTATTGGGATATTGGGGAAGAGAGCATATATTTTTGGAAGGACAGGGGGACATTACTTGATATAGATGTTGTGGAACATGAAATCACCTAAAATGAAAGTGGTTGATTTTTGGCTTGGTTTTGAATAGAGTAAATCAATGTTGGAAGAAATTGTTAGAGAGATAGTGCATCCTACATCTCTACTTTCCCAATAATGAGAGAGAAAAGAGATACTTAAACTCATGCTTTCTTCTAGCATTTTTATCTCTTAAGTTATCCATCATGATTTGCATATATTTAATTAGACCAATTGGAGAAAATTAAATTTGAATGAGGGCTCTTACTCTCTTTAGGTCTTTCTTTTCATGGAGACACCATATTAAACTACTTCCTTATGATAATATTTTAAAACTTAAAGGGCTAAGGCATGCTTCTGAGTGATTGTTTTGTAAAAAGAAGGAAGGGGAAAAATATCTTTATTTCAACTATCCTTTTGCTATGAAAATTTAGAAATAGCTGGGTGTTTTATTTCATACAAACATAACTTTTGTTTTGGATTATTTGCTTGATTGCTGTCTCTCCTAGAATCCTGATGAGAAAACTAAACATTTAATTGAATTCCTTTCTTTTATTCTTATGTGGTATGTATGTATAGCCAATAATTCATTGAAACATTTGAGGGAGGNTAGGAATTCCCGATCATCTGATAGAGGCGTCTTAATTTTAGTTGAAGTTGTAGTTTTGTGTGATGATTGTGATTAAATTTTGAGTTATTTTATATTTTGAATGTTGTGGGGGTGAATTTTATGTTGGTTAATTTTAGTTGTAGTTTTTGTTTTGTCTCTATCCTAATAGTTTTAGTTTTCATGCAGGGTGGCGTTGTTGCTTAGCATGCCAATGTGCAGGTATAAAAGTACAATATGAAAGTGCAAGAAAGACAACGTTGAAAACTGTAAAAGCGTAGCTGGCGAGTCTTCTCGTTCCATCACCTGAAACTCAAAAGGCATGCTAAGGCAGTTTATATGAAACAAGGAAGTAAAATTTTGACGACCTATCTAACCCTACGTCATATCTTGGTGGGTCCTTAGGAGTTTAATTAAGGATGATGCTACTAAGCAAAATATATTAAGTTTAGTAGATCTTCGAGGTATCCAACAGATCTAGAGAAAGAAGCAGGCCGTGCTACTCTCTCGCCTCCTGGTGGAAAATCCCGAGTTCTTTTAAACTTATTATGTTGCTTAATAAATCATTCTGTAAATCCTCTAGGTTTGAATTGGGTTTAATCCCATGGGGGTGGCTTTCGGTTTTGCCAATTTTCGGCCACGGCCAAGGGGAGGTAGCTAGGAGCTCAGGGAACCCAGGGGAATATGTCACAGCAATTTAATGTTTTTAGGCTTTGTTTTGGAAAACATATCCTAAGCTTAAGTAAATATGGCATGAAATCCCTTAATTTAGGGGACCTTTGCTCCATGTCTTAGTTTAGGTGGTTTTAAGAGGTTTTTGCTGGTCACTAGAGTCCAACTAATGGCTGTGGAGTCATTAATTTCGTGACTTTGGGGTAGTTAGGCCATCTTTAGTGCATGGGTTTAATATGGATTCATGTGATCAAAGTTTGGGTTTGGGCTAGGTTAGTCATGTCAATTGACCGAATTGATTGATCAACAATGTGTAGATGATTGTTATGAAGATTTTTGGTGAAGGGTCGAAGTGATTTTGTGAAATGTGCTGCCTAGGTGGTGGGCAGAGAGGCTCTAAGCTTCAATTTTGATTAGGTGGCCTCTAGGTTTGAATTGGGTTTAATCCTATGGGGGTGGCTTTTGGTTTGGCCATTTTCTAGCCACGAGGTTGGCCGACCGGCCAGGGGGAGGTGGCTAGGAGCTCTAGGAACCCAGGGGAATATGTCACAACAATTTAATGATTTTAGGCTTTATTTTGGCAAAAATATTTTAAGCTTAATAAAATATGGCATGAAATCCCTTAATTTAGGGGAAATTTGGTCCATGGCTTAGTTTAGATGGTTTTAAGAGGTTTAGGCTGGTCACTAGGGTCCAACTAATGGCTGTGGAGTCATTAATTTGATGACTTTATGGTAGTTAGGCCATCTTCAGTGCATGGGTTCAATGTGGGTTCAAGTGATCAAAGCTTGGGTTTGGGCTAGGTTATCCATGACAATTGACCAAATTGATTGATCAAATTTGTGTAGATGGTTGTTATGAAGATTTTTGGTGAAGGGTTTAAGTGCTTTCAGTTCAATTGGAGAGTCAATTTGACGGATTTTGGAAATTTGGTCAATTTGGGCTTGTTGGGCTAGACGTGGGTCTAGGTTGGGCTGTTCGTTATAAGTTAGAACCACCGTGTGGTCATGCGGCTTTTCACCGTACGCACAGAAAGGCAACTCAACAAATATGTCAAAATTCAAAACAAACTTCGTTGAATCTTCTTCCAAATCATGTGATACAACTAATCATATGCTGGAACTGCCCAAAACAGCACGCTGAGTACATCCGTGCAAGAACTGTAGTACCACATATCATATCACTTTCGTTCTGATGTTGTGCAAAAAGGTAGCAAGCATTTGTCTATCCTTCGATGCCAGCTCGTGATCAAGCTAACCTTCTAAGCCACGCTTCGGGGTAAGAGTCCTTTCGCGTATACTTAGAGGTATAACCATCTCACAACTAGTATGGGCGTAATTCCTCCAACTCTAAATATGGCTGAAACCCGTGTGGCACTTTGTTATCGTCCATCCTTCTTAGAGTAACAGAAATTCTGCGATGCACACTCCTGGAATGCAATGCTTCGTCAAGTCTGCTCCATTCCCTTTCAAAATCAGAACTGAACCTACTGGCAGNACACCACAAGAAATGCATTTATCCCGAGGAATAAGCATATTACTTACTACGGAGGCTCGATTAAATAAAATAAAAAAATTAATGACATCTATTTTAGTATGCAAAACCATTTATGTTGATCGACAAATTTTCTCTATCTAATATGAAAGATTAGACAGGGTTTATATTATGATGAGTTGTAAAATTTCCTATAAGGGCAAACCCCTATAGTTAATTACATCTTAAATGACCAAAGTCACCGATGAAAACTCACGATTTAAATAAAAAAGAATATTGTCTTAAAAAATTTTAAAGTTTAGGACATCTCAAGGTTGGACAAAGAAGTATCAAATAGGGAAAGATCACGTTTTGAACATTTATTATGGGATTCAAAGGGAGAAAATTAGGGGATGCCACAAATTCTGAGGAGAACCTTAGCGACTTCCTAAGCTATCCTATGGTTCAGCTTTATTTTCAAAGAGATTATTAAATGTTTCGCCTTGCCATTTTTATTAATTAGGGCTTATATTTTCATGATGTAATCATACAAATTGCCTGAAAGATAGAAGAATTTATGTCATAACAAAAGACAAACTCGGTGCCTAAAGTGAGTTAGGGCTTAAATTGCACTACATGATTGTGCAAATTCCTAAAGAATACAGTGAGGACTTATAACGTACTAGACGAACTACCTTAAAGTCCCATGGCTTATTATTTAATTCTAAGGAAATGATTCTTGTTGCAGATCTTCTTGATCTCTCACAGTTATTCTTCTGTACATTCTCGCCATGCTGCCGACGAAGTTATCTTCAAGCTCCTTGTCGAAGTAGTAGTCATAAGGTCTAAGTTTCAAAAGGTTTTACCATGTATGTTTCATTATTTTGGTTTTATTGTTGTTCAAACATTATAAGGGAGGGGGATTAAAGTTGATTAGAGCAATACTAGTTAGGATCCCACGATTCCCTTGTCCCAGTACCACCATTTTCTCTTTAATTTACTTAGTCTAAATGAGCTGTTAAGCTCATTTAAATTGGGGCGATCTCATTAGCAACTGTGGAATACCTCATTGGAGGGCCTTCCATAGATTTAAAGGATGTATTTTTTTTTTGAAAAAGATGTTCTTTTAATTTTGAAAACATGTTTTTTGTAATTTTCAGTTTTGGTATAGTTTTGCAGGTAAAGTAAATAATTGCAAGTAGGAAAATGCTATAAAGTAAATAAGTAAAATTGAATTGCATAAAATATAAATGCATACCCGAGCCTCTGCTGTTGCTGCATGATTAACATTATAAAACGTAGTATATTTGCAAAAAGAAATTTAAATAAATTGCACGAAAGTAGACAAGAGCATCAAACACTAAAAACGTTGGAGAAACAAGTAGTAGCAAAATATGCGCAATAATGTGTGTGCTTCTTGACCTTATAAAACAGCCGTAGTCCCATATAGAAGATCAGAACTAAGTGTAAGATATTGTTAAATGTTGGGCCACAGAGCTGAAGTGTGTGCTTCTTGACCTTGAGTGAGAGCTACTGATCACAATTTCACTTATAGATGTAAAATGCGATGTATGTGATTATATGCTTAATTTCCTTAATAGTGATTCCTACTTTGCAACAAAGCTAAAAACTTGATTCAAAGCAAAAGCTAATTAAATTTTCCACTATGAAGTAAAAAAAAATAAAATTATAATAATAATCAAATATAAGATACTACGCAAGTATATGTATCATTATCAAGCAATATTGGACATTTTGATTAAACCCCGAATATCGAAACCACAGGAAAAATTGACAATATGCACTTTATAAAATAGGAAAAATTAGATATAAAAAATTTACTTAGAAAAATATTCTTTCTTAAACTCAATATGTTATAATAGGAATGAAAGTTTGATTCTTTTCGTAATTTTGGATATAAGAAAATAAAGTAAACAACTAATTAACTTAACTAAATTTTTGCAAGATGAAGGGAATATAAATAAAATATCCTTTTTCTTATCATGAATCAATAATAAGTATAGAACTTCTGTTGTGGAAGTATACTAATTTTATTGTGTCAAATATGAGCAATAATAGTCTTCACCCTTACCGGAGATGCTATAAAGAACATTAGCTAATCTACAGTTTGAATAGTCTTAAAGACTGATTAGGTAGGGAAGATACTAGCTCTCACTCTAGAGTTCCCTATTCTCCCTCCACCTGAGGCAAACATCTCGTATCAAAACCTAAAACTATAAATCAAATTGGGGGCTTTAGCCTGTCACTATAATGTCCTCTAATTCTACACCCATGAAAGTTTATTTCCCTATTTATTTGCACTCAACCCCATGAACAACATTCTCATCCAAGAAATTAAATGTGATTCTTACCACTTGTTGACCGAGACAATGTCATCTCAGATCTTACATGTTCTCAAAACAAGTATTAACATCTTAATTGGCCAAATTAAGAAGTAATTGAAGTACAAGATTTCAAATCAACACAACTTATTCCAACTTTTAAGTCTAATACTTCACACAACTTCCTTTTAATACTTAATCACTTATCATTTTAATAAAAAATATAAAGAAAACTACTTAGAATTCATGGAGAAAACAAAACCAAACTTGAGTTTAAAGGAAAAAATTATGCACACAAACAAAAAGTCTAAATTAAAACCAAATATAGTCACAAAGATAAACACTTATCTCAAATTCTCTCTACCAAATGCCTTGAAGTTCCATTGAATTCTCTTCCTTCACTCACAACACAAACTAAAACTCAAATTAAAAAGAAAAGTGGTCAGGGTGGCGATGGGCGGTGGCAGTTACTTGGATGGATGATGGCTATTGGTTGGGATTGACTGACCTCTTCTTTTGATGATCCAAGTCTATTTTTATAAAAATTGAAAAGGTGCCTTAGTTTTTCTTCAAAATGTGTCTCCTTCCAATGAATCTTCTAGAAGTTACCCCCTTTCAAAAGCCAATTGAATGAATTTTTGTGTCCATGGGCTATGTTGACCTCACTTTTGATTGAGGTTCAGTTTTTTCTCTTTAGTAGCCTAAGGTCTAGCCATAGGACTTTCCTTTTGACTATTCTTAGAAAACTAGACATGATACCCTCACCATTAGGAATTCCAAACTCTTCTCTACTCAACTTGAAGTTCCACATATTGGTCCTAACCTCTAACAGTTAGTAGGTGGGGTGTCATTATGGGGGAAACTCAAGATGAGTCACCCTTAGGACTGCTGGACATTAGGGTTGACCCTGGGTGTTGGTCTAGAGCTAAGGCACCTGTTTGCACTCACAATCACTCATTACCAGAACTTCTAGGCTTTGGTCCCTTGATACTTTTGGGAAACTCCTGTAGGTGGTCCTCTAAACCCATTAACCCTAGGCTAGGGTTTGGCTAAGAACATTACATAGAGGACCCAAAATGGGGTTTCTATTGGTCCATAGATTATTAATGGTGGTTGGTGCTCCAACTCTGCTAAGATGCTTTAGCTAGCCTTTTGCCCCCAAATTCTCCGAACTACCCAAATACCCTTGAGAACCCAAATTTGGCCAAAATCTCCAAATCTAGCCAAAATACCCAAACTTGTTCAAAAATCATTTCAAACACCTCGGAAACACCAAAATTACCCAAAATCCCCAAATTGACCAAATTACCAAAATACCCCTGTTTGGCCCAAAAATCCAAAAAATTCCAAAAATTTCCAAAACCTCCTAAATATTCCCAATTTAATTTTCCTCAACTATCACATGACCCAATTTGGGCAATTTGACCATCTTTGATCAAAACCCCCAAATTGCCCTTTAAAGGCCCAAATTTCCCCAAATTCAACTCAAATGTCCATCAATTTAATCTCAATTTACCAAAATTTCAATTCTAAACTAAAATTTACTCTTGATATGGCAAAACTAGACCAAATCCAAGCTTAATCGGCCCATGATTTGAGCCCAATTTTTGGTATGGGTTAAACCCCCAATTTTGGTCACATGACCTAATCCCACCAAATTGAACCCATATCCTAGTAAATCAACCCCAATTAATGTTACAAAATATTTATAACATTCCTACATATCAAAATCAACCATCAATTATCCTTGGTGAAGCCTCAAATCCATTTGATTTTTGCCTAAATCCAAAATTCCCAAATTTAGCCTCAAATTGGCTAAGTCCCCAAATTTCACCCAATTGATTGCCTTAACCCCCTAATTGGCATCCAATTCATGTTGAAACTCTTCATGGGGTCCCTATTGACCATTTACAACAATCAATTTGGAATTGGCCCAAGACTAGCTCAACA
This sequence comes from Phalaenopsis hybrid cultivar, assembly GCA_002079205.1. Classification (NCBI taxonomy): domain Eukaryota; kingdom Viridiplantae; phylum Streptophyta; class Magnoliopsida; order Asparagales; family Orchidaceae; genus Phalaenopsis; species Phalaenopsis hybrid cultivar. The sequence continues at coordinate 14,122 of JXCR01121757.1, forward strand.
TAGACCCAAGCCTAGCCCAACATGACCAAATTGATTAAAATTCAAAATTCCCTTAAATTGACCCTTCAATTAAGCCAAAAAACACTTCCATCCTTCATTAAAGTTGTTCATTATGATCATAAACACCAAATGAAACATTTATTTGGGTCATTTAACATGGCTAACCTAGCCCAAACCCAAAATTTGATCACTTGAACCCACGTTGAACCCATGCACTAAATGTGACCCAACCACCCTAAAGAAACCAAATTAACTCCATCTCAGCCATTAGTTGACCCCTAAGACTAAGCCAAACCCCGTCTAACCACCTAAACTAAATCATGGACCAAGGGTCCCCCAAATTAAGGGATCTTATTCCCAAAAATATACATGCTTATAATATCCTTGCTAAATCAAAACACATTTGCATTAAATTGTTGTGATGGATTCCTCTGGATGCCCTAAGCACCTACCCACCTCTCCCTGGCCGGCCGGCCAGCCTAGTGGCTGGAAAATGGTCAAATCAAAATCCACCCACATGGATCTTCACCCAAATCAAACCTAGAGGCCAGCTCAACGAAATTAAATTGTAGAGCTCCTCTGCAAGCACCACAGTACACCCTCTAATTGGCCACGACAGCCACTCCTATGCCATTTTTATAAAAAGCACCTCCCACGGTCATGACAAGGTGTGCTGAAAATTTCTTAGAGATACCTCCCCAAATTGACCACAAAGCTTCCCTAAGATCTCCTCAGTGCATCCTAACTACTTTCCTTCGCTAATTTCCACTGTCGGAGTTCAATTTTGAGCTCGAAACCTTACCGGGAACCAGGACATAGCTCATTACACCTCCACACTCCACCAAACTCAACGTAACTCTACCCACACCTTCACAACAATGAAAGAAGCCAAATCCCCATAAAATCCACCTTCCACAGAGCCTCTACCATGGCTCTAGAACAACACCCAAATCTGACCGTGATCTAATTCCTACTTAAGACTTACACCACAAAAAGAGGCTTAAATCCCTAGCCTCCTAACAAACATGCCAAGACCCTCTGATTGAAGCTTCACTTCTCAGAGCAAAGGTATAAAACTTCTCTCCCTCCCAAGCCTATTTTGATTCTCCATTTTATTAGGCTTAACTTAATTGCATGATTACCGTATGGATGTGTTTGTCTCACTTAGACGAGTCCATAAGATCAAACTCGAAGTGGCTTGGTTGAGTCTAGGCTGAGATCTTAGGGTTTTAGTGTGGACGGTCACGGGATCATTTTATCGAGGATGATGATGGGGAGCGGTTTGATCAAGCGTGTATTGAATGGATGGAGGAGATCAAGCCGGACAGCACTTCGAAACATAAATTGCGAGCCGAGTCAGTAGCTACGTGGATGGCGGCATCCAACCAGAGCGCGCCACGTGTGCCTTCGGAGCTGCCTAAAATCTAGTCAGCACGCGTTGTTTAAATAGGTAAATAGGGATTTTTCCTATTTATTTAAATACCCCTAACTTTAAAAATTCATAACTTTGTATAGAAAAATCATAAAAATAAAATCAAAATACCTTCTTGCTCAATGAATAGAGGAGAGCAATGTGGAAATAATTTTAAGTCCATGGGATGCATATTTTATTTTTTATTAATTAAACACTGATTTAAATGTTTTGATTCTCCATGCATGTAGACTTATCACCATAGCTTAAATTTTTGGCATGTTGTAGCCTCTATCAAGAGGAATATCCTCTGATTTTTCCAAAGTCAGAGGAGGTTCCTAGACAGAGATCCATATTTTTCAAGTTCATGCACATTATTTACTTAAAATAATCATGAAAATTAGCATGTTGATTGGAAAATTCTAAGAAAATTTTGGAAGGTTTATGATGACCAGGAAACCTTTTGGAAATAATTTCATGGGTCAAGTCATTTAGAATGTACTTAATTTTCATGAAACCTAAATTATTAAGATAATTAATTTTGAAAGATATAAACATTTAAATGACTTGATTTTTGATCTCCACTGTTATTTATGATCCAGAGAACCCACCATAAAAATATCATAATATTTTGAATATATTTGATAACTTAAATTGATTTTTAAAGATAAACATCATTTTTGGCATTTAAATGATTTTTAAAAATCAAAATATAACTCAAAAATTTTATAAAAACTTATTTTTTGAGTTCTCTATGAGTAGATGTATTTTTGAAAAATAAAAGCTACATTTTTAGCCTATTTTCAAATAATTAAATAATTAAAAATTCCTAAAAATCACAAAAATAGTAAAACTCATGAAAATGTTTTAAATTACTTTCTAATCACTTAGGAACAATTAGAATATTTTTCCTGATTTTCTAAATAAAGATATTGAATTTTTCATGGAAATGTTCTAAATTGTTTCCTAATCACTTAGGAACAATTAAAATATTTTTCCTGATTTTCTAAATAAAGATATTTATTTTCCCAATCACTTAGGAACAATTAGAATATTTTTCCTGATTTTCTAAATAAAGATATTTAATTTCAAATAATTTTTAAAAGGCTAAAATCACTAAAATAATTTCAATAAATCAAAGAAAAATATGAAAAATATAAAATTTGCTCCTTTGATCAATAAATCAAAGAAAAATCAGAAAAATATAAAGTTTTCTCCTCTGAGTTCTCTGACCTTAGGGAGATCTTTCAAAAATACAAAACTTAATTTAAAAATCAGAAAAATATAAAATTTTCTCCTTTGAGTTTTCTGACTTTAGTGAGATTTTTCAAAAATACAAAACGTAATTTTCATCACTAAAAATTTAGAAAAATATAAAATCTTCTTCTTTGAGTTCTTTGACCTTAGAGAGACTTTCGAAAAATACAAAATTTAATTTTCTCCATTTATTTTTTTAATAAATACCCGAGAAATTAAAATATATTTTAAAATTCAAATAAAATTCCAAAAATTATGAAATTTTGTACAAAGGTTTCTCTGGTCTGAGTTTATCTCCAGTAAAAATCTCAAGGGATTAGGATTTAACTTGGTCAAATTAGGAATTTTCTTTGAAAAATCCTATTTTTGCATGAAAATAATTATATAAATTAAACAAATTTTGAAAAATCACATTTTCTCCTTTGATGTCTTAATTGACTCATGAATGGGGTAGGATAAAAATTTCAAAGTCATTTGAAATGAATTTGACAAATTATGAAGTGATAGAGACTTAGGGGCAAATGTGTAATTTTGGAAAATTGACCTTAATTAACATTTACGCTTAATTTAAGGAGGGAAATGGGTAACCTCTGATCTTAATCAATTTATTTGATATTTGAAACACAATGGGTTAATTGGTAGAAATGAATCTCACTTTCTTAATTAAGTTAATAAATTTCTAAATTATTAAAATTTCAAAGTTTATTAAAATAAAATGAATCCAAGACTTAGGGGTATGACTTTTGATGTCAATAATTAATCAATTTAATACCCCTATTTTTATTTTCAAATAAAATTCAAATCATGAATCATGACCACCTAAAGCCTAATCCCTACAAAATTAATTAAGATATTCACCTAGGTCTTAAGGGCTTAGTAGTGACTTAGGCTAAATCAAGTTTCATTTGAATAAGGATTAGAAAAGTAAATATCATTGAAAATTAAAAAATATTTCAAAAACTACAAGCCCAATTAGGATTAAAATTTGGCTAAGTGTTCCAATAACACTAACTTGCCTCTTTAAGGCTCTTCACCCCCGTAATTCTTAAATTGAATATAAGTGATAATTACCCTATTCTTAAGGATAATTGGGACATCAGTGTTCATTGAACATCAGGGTGTTTTAAAGGATGAATTATTAGGCAACATAATAAGTTTAAAAGAACTCAGGATTTTCCACCAGACAACGAGAGAGTAGCATGAACCTGCTTCTTTCTCTAGATCTGTTGGATACCCCAAAGATCTACTAAACTTAAAATGCTTTGCTTAATAAAATCATCCTTAATTAAACTCCTAAGAACCCATCAAGATATAACCTAGGGTTAGATAGATCGTCAAAATTTTACTTCCATGCTTCATATAAACTGCCTTAAAACGCCTTTTGAGTTTCAAGTGGTTGAGCGAGAAGACTCGTGAGGTACCCTTTTACAATTTTTAGCGTTGTTTTTCTTGTACTTTCATATTGTACTTTAATACCTGCAAACTTGCATGCTAAACAACGACGCCACCCTGCATGAAAACTAAAACTATCAGGATAGCTACAAAACCAAAACCAAAACAAAAAGTAAAATCAACCAAGATAAAATCCACCGCCACAACATTTAAAATATAAAATAACTCAAAATTTAATCACAAACATCACACAAAACCACAACTTCAACTAAATTCGAAATATAAAACAACTTAAAATTTAATCACAAACATCACACAAAACCACAACTTCAACTAAATTTAAATATAAAACAGCTCAAAATTTAATCACAAACATCACACAAAACTACAATTGCAACTAAATTAAGAAATCTCTATCGGATGATCGGGAATCCATCGGAGGAGGTAACCTACGGTTGCTAACGAGGCTTCCCACGGTCTAAATGAAATTATGGAACGGAGGAGGTAACCTACATTGCTAATGAAGTTTCCCACGGTCTAAATGAAATTATGGAACTCATTAAGTTGAGTTTAGTAACGAGGTCTCACGGTCTAAATGAAATTATGAAACTCATTAAGTTGAGTTTAGTAAATTCATTTGGACCCACGGTCTAAATGAAATTATGGAATTCCAGAGGAGGTAACCTACATTGCTAATGAAGTTTCCCACGGTCTAAATGAAATTATGGAACTCATTAAGTTGAGTTTAGTAACGAGGTCTAAATGAAATTATGGAACTCATTAAGTTGAGTTTAGTAAATTCATTTGGACTAAGTGATTCTAATAGATTCATTTGGACTAAGTGATTCCGATAGAGGAAGATCAGGAACCCCTCGGAGGAGGTAACCTACGGTTGCTAACGAGGCTTCCCACGGTCTAAATGTCGGAGGAGGTAACCTACGGTTGCTAACGAGGCTTCCCACGGTCTAAATGAAATTATGGGGAGGAGGTAACCTACATTGCTAATGAAGTTTCCCACGGTCTAAATGAAATTATGGAACTCATTAAGTTGAGTTTAGTAACGAGGTCCAACTAAAGTAATATGCCTCTATTGGAAAATCGGGAACGCCTTGGAGGAGGTAACCTACGGTTGCTAACAAGGCTTCCCTCTCTATCGGAAGATCGGGAAACCCTCGGAGGAGGTAACCTACGGTTGCTAACGAGGCTTCCCCTATTGGAAGATCGGGAGCCCTCGGAGGAGGTAACCCTACGGTTGCTAACGAGGCTTCCCTAAATGAAATTATGGAACTCATTAAGTTGAGTTTAGTAAATTCATTTGGACTAAGTGATTCTAATAGATTCATTTGGACTAAGTGATTCCGATAGAGGAAGATCAGGAACCCCTCGGAGGAGGTAACCTACGGTTGCTAACGAGGCTTCCCACGGTCTAAATGAATGGAACTCATTAAGTTGAGTTTAGTAAATTCATTTGGACTAAGTGATTCCAATAGAAAATATTAGTGCCGGGACGACGAAACCGTGGGATCTTGACCGGTGTCACTTTAATAAACTTTAATATGAGGTGCCGGGACGATGGAACCGTGGGATCTTGACCGGTGTCGCTCTAATCAACTTTAATATGCCCTCGGAGGAGGTAACCTACGGTTGCTAACGAGTTTTCCCACGGTCTAAATGAAATTATAGAACTCATTAAGTTGAGTTTAGTAAATTCATTTGGACTAAGTGAATCCAATAGAAAATAGTGGGTGCCGGAACGAGGGTTTAGTAAGTTCATTTGGACTAAGTGAATCCAATAGAAAATAGTGATACCGGAACGAGGGAGCCGTAGGATCCTAACTGGTGTCGCTCTAATCAACTTTAATATGACCTCATAAAATTTAAAGATGCGTTTGATAAGTTCATTTGGACTAAGTGAATCCAATAGAAAATAGTGATGCCGGAACGAGGGATGGTGTCGCTCTAATCAACTTTAACATGCCTCCATAAAATTTAAAGAACTTCAATCATAAGGCCAGAACTCATTAAGTTGAGTTTAGTAAATTCATTTGGACTAAGTGAATCCAATCGAAAATAGTGGTCCTCGGAGGAGGTAACCTACGGTTGCTAACGAGGCTTCCCACGGTCTAAATGAAATTATGGTCCTCGGAGGAGGTAACCTACGGTGAGGCTTCTCACGATTTAAAAAAATTATGGAACTCATTAAGTTGGGTTTGATAAGTTCATTTGGACTAAGTGAATCTCTAAATGGGAAGATCAGGAACCCCTCGGAGGAGGTAACCTACGGTTGCTAACGAGGCTTCCCACGGTCTAAATGTCGGAGGAGGTAACCTACGGTTGCTAACGAGGCTTCCCACGGTCTAAATGAAATTATGGGGAGGAGGTAACCTACATTGCTAATGAAGTTTCCCACGGTCTAAATGAAATTATGGAACTCATTAAGTTGAGTTTAGTAACGAGGTCTAAATGAAATTATGGAACTCATTAAGTTGAGTTTAGTAAATTCATTTGGACTAAGTGATTCTAATAGATTCATTTGGACTAAGTGATTCCGATAGAGGAAGATCAGGAACCCCTCGGAGGAGGTAACCTACGGTTGCTAACGAGGCTTCCCACGGTCTAAATGAATGGAACTCATTAAGTTGAGTTTAGTAAATTCATTTGGACTAAGTGATTCCAATAGAAAATATTAGTGCCGGGACGACGAAACCGTGGGATCTTGACCGGTGTCACTTTAATAAACTTTAATATGAGGTGCCGGGACGATGGAACCGTGGGATCTTGACCGGTGTCGCTCTAATCAACTTTAATATGAGGTGCCGGGACGATGGAACCGTGGGATCTTGACCGGTGTCGCTCTAATCAACTTTAATATGCCCTCGGAGGAGGTAACCTACGGTTGCTAACGAGTTTTCCCACGGTCTAAATGAAATTATAGAACTCATTAAGTTGAGTTTAGTAAATTCATTTGGACTAAGTGAATCCAATAGAAAATAGTGGGTGTCCGGAACAAGAGAATCAAAAGATACTAACCTGTGTCGCTCTAATAAACTTTAGCATGCCCGCATAAAAGTTAAAGAACTTCAACCGTTGGGCCACCTGATTTGACATCATAACTTGACACACTAGAAAACTCAAACTCGTCGTCGCAAAGAACTTGGAGCTAGCATGGTGGGCAGCACGACCATCTTCAATAACAAAACCTGTCTTCCTTAGTTAAACCAATATTCATTCCTTTAACTTAAACACAAAGCCATAAGACTTCAAGATTGTTTGCTTATGCAATGTAAATCCTCACCTTATCTTTAGCTCTTTTGTATAGCCTTGCTGTACAATATAAGCCCTAACCCGTCTTCAAATTCTGAGGTTTTCGTTTGTCACAAACTAAATCCTCACATCTTCCATGATATTTGTGTGATCGTTTCACATGAATGTAAGCCCTAACTAATAAAACTGGCAGGATGAAACACTTAAATTTTTCTTCTCAAAACTGAAGCCAAACCATAGGGTAAACTGGGAAGCCACTGAGGATCTCCTCTGGATCTGTGGCATCTCCTAGCTCTTCCTCCTTTGGATTCTACAATAAATGTTCCAAATTTGAACCAATCCCCTTTCACACCTCTACGTCCGATCTCATTGAAAAGTCTACCCTTTGAAATTTCTTGAAGATAATATTTCTTGATTTTTATCAAGAGTTTTCTTAAGTGACTTTGCCCTTTGAAATTCCTTGAAGATAATATTTCTTGATTTTTATCGAGAGTTTTCTTAGGTTGCTTTCTTTGAAACTCCTTAAAAATAAAATTTCTTGATTTTTATCGAGAGTTCTTAAGTGACTTTGGTCATTTAAGATGAAATTAACTATAGGGGTCTGCCCTTATAGGAAGCATGTCTGAACCCAGCTTAATATAAACCCTATTTAATTTCTTATATTAAATAGGGGAACTTATCTGCAAATACAAAGGTTTCGCAGAACAAACAGACGTCATGTATTCCTTAGTTTATTTGATCGAGTCTCTTCCTCAAGTCATGTGTTTATCTTTCGGGATAGATAGAGGATTTAAGGTACAATGGTCTTTCATTTAAACTATGAAAAATATGGGTTCAGTTTGATTTCATATTTTTCTAAAACTATATATATATTTAGATCAAAACATCCTTCTGAAGCGGGCGACAGGATTTCAATTCCAGTGTCCGACAACTTCTTATGGGCAGCTACCTCTAACCAAAAATAGCGCTGTTAGCTTCTGGCTACTCCGTTGGGGACAAGTTTTTCTCTCCATACAATTCAAGAAATATTACTTTCACACATCGGTAATATTTCCATGTCGCTCTTGGACCAAATTACCCTTCTTCTGTTGTTATACTTTACCCATTTCTGTCTTGTGAAGGTATGGTCAACTCCTTGGACTTCAGGACTGGCTGTTCAACCATCATCGAACAGAGGGGTTCGGAAGGCCATTAAGGACTCTTTAAATTTTCATGTGGGGTCGGACCCCCAATAGATGTGTCGGTGGACTAGTTCCACCTGGGCGTTTTCTGCCACTAAATAGGTCCCGCACTGGGTCCTAAAATACTTCACATCTCCCTTCCAAACTAGATTTGCTATTTTGAAAATTAAACCAAATCGTGTTGTGCTGCGCGCACTTTGAAATTTTCTTATACTAATTAAATTTTACACTTTTTCTTAAATAAGTTTTTAAAATACCTATAAATTAAGACTCGCCCGGCCTACAGATCAATCTCTACTTTCAGTGCTTGCACTAAAAATTATGAGGTTTTTGGACATATGGCTAACCCTGAAAACTTACTATTTTAAAGCCCGCTGCAATGGCTTACCCAACACTGACCTTTTCCTGCAACCTGCCAATGGACCGTAGCGCCCGTAACGTCGCCCCCACCATCAAGTTTGGGGCAGGATTCAAAGATCTCGAGGCCATCCTCAAGAAAGCCTTGTTAGTGGTAATGAAGATCACCGCTCCAGAAATACAGGAGCCGTCTGTAGAATTCAACCTGAAGTACCTTCAAGACTTCCCTACCAGCAAGAAGTCTAAAACTACTACCGTCGCGACACCCACCAAACCTACTAGCCCCACTGCTGCTAAGGGGACGAAAGTGATGATTATTGAGGATTCAACTAAGGGATTAATTGTCCCACCACCTGTGTTTGAAGTAGGATCAAGTTCGAAGACTGTATCGCTGACCCGAACTCAAAGGAGGAACTGTAACAGAAAAGTTCAGAGGGCCATTAAAGCCTAGACTCCCAAGGAGACACCCGTTGAGGAGGATCCTCATCAAGTTGAAGAAGTGTTACAAAATTTATCCACTCCTGCGAGGAAGTAGATTCCATCCTCTGACAGATTCCAAGGGATATGAGAGTATCTAAAGGATTGCTGCCACATTACCGTCACTTCATGGACACAGTCAGAAGAGAAAGAAGTTCACTCCTATCACTCAAGTTAGTGCAGTTTTCAGAAGGCTTGCTACCAAAGAAAGGATGTTCGGTTAGCGAGTTACTTAAACGAGTGGGAGATGTAATTTTTCCTCGCATGAAGAAGGAAATTTTGAAGGGCGTCAAATTCGCCAGACAATCCCACAAAATAGCTGGAGTGCCACCTACTCGCATCCCCGTTTGGTTTTGTTTAGGGAACAAAATTGATACCACAGTGATTACTACTGATTATATTGCCACCAAGACCACTGGCCGTCGACCAGCTAAGTCGAGACTGGGTCCGAGAATCTTACCCGTCACCCATTATGGAGATATTTCTACAATCCCAAAGGCAAAGATGAGGCGCTTACCTGGCACTGTAACCGGTCTACACCATGGGGAGCATACTTTCCCTCGACATACCAATGTTTCTACTAAGACACTTCATCCTGAGACATCATCGTTGAAAAAGAAAAAGGTATGGGTACCCAAGGTCACTGGACCGATACAGTCCAGTGAGCCTGCAGGACAAGAAGTGAAACCATTATCTGAAATATCTGACATTATCGCGACAATAGCCAACGAGATGGAGGAACAAATAGAGGATGTCCATCAGGGTCCTCCAGATCTTAAAGAGATCAAGGAATTGATAATTAAGGAGAAAGTTGAGAAACTTAGAATCGAGATTTCCGAGTTAGCTTGAGAGCACGGAGTTTCAGTCGATAGCGATAATGAAAATTTTTATTACAATGATTACTTGGAAGAGGATTTCATGGATGTCCATGTGATCGAAACTAGAGCCACCACATATGCGCACGAAGCTCAACCTCACACCGAAGAGAATGCCGTAGATGAGCTGCGTAGGTTTATCCTCCAAAGGGATGAGCAAGTTAGTCTACTGGAGAAAAGAATAGAAGAAATGACTGCAGCTATGACCGCCATGGCCACCATTCAGGGGCAATCACAAGCACCCCAATTGGCTTCTCCAGGGTGCAATCAGTCAGAAATCATACACATTATAGATGAAAGAAGAGAGGCTACTTCAACAAACAAAGATGAGCAACCGAAGAAAGATTCTCCATCAAGTGCCATACCAGAAAAGGAGTTCAAACAAATGGGTGAACAAGTGCGGGACGCCTTAGCCCAATCCAAGGGCGGTGCATCAATTTTGAAGGGTAGACCTTACCTGGAGGAGTTCAATGCCATTCCTTTCCCCAAGGGTTTTGTGGCCCCGAACTTCAAGATATTTGATGGGACTACAAATCCCAGACAACACATAAAGCATTTCCAAGCCAGCTGTGGCAACAACAAAAATAATGAAGCTCTACTCTGCCAGCAGTTCGTCAGCAGCTTATCAAGAATTGCTTTTGACTTGTACGCCGACTTGCCCACCGTGTCAGTTAAAATATTTTATGAATTAGAACAATTATTTGTAAAAAGATTTATGGGGGCACAACACCATGTGACTATTGGAGAGCTCATAATAGAAAAGCAAAAGCCTAGCGAAACCTTAGTAAACTATAGTTTGAGGTGGAGAAACCTTAGCATGAAATGTGAACCTCAACTACAGGAACATCATGCGATTGAGATTTACTCAAAAGCATTCATGGGCCAGTAGCTTTCATGCTTAAGGGACTCAACATCAAATCCTTCGAGAAGCTTCATTCATGGGCCATTAGATTTCATGCTTACGGGACTCACCATCAAATTCTTCGAGAAGCTACTCAGTAAAGCCAACAGTCTTCAAGAAGAAATTTAATGGGCTAGTAGCTTTCATTCTTAAGTGACTCACCATCAAGTCCTTCGAGAAGCTACTCAGTAAAGCTAGCAGTATTTAAGAAGAAATAAAGCACATGGAGCCACATGAAAAGGCTAAGGTGACCAGAGTGTTTGAGAAGAAATCAGGAGTAGTGGCGACCGTCGACAAAGGAAAGCAGATATATGCAGAAGAGCATCGCTAGTCTTCGTCACAGTACTCTCAGAAATAGAATAATTAATGCAACCAGTGACCGCCTCAAGAGGGATCACCTCAAACAGGGGATAAAAGAATATCCCTGTCGGAGCGACGTAAAATTGTGTATTCTTTCAGGGATGAAGCTATACCTGAAATATTCAGGTGTCTGATGAAGAAGCCAGAATTCAAAAGTACCATATCTAAAGAAGCCCGAAGAGGTGGATAAGAAGAATGAACCAAATTAATGCCCATACCACCGGTTGCTTGGGCACACTATAGAAAAATGTTTCATCTTTAAAGAGTGACTAGAGAAGAACCTCAAGGAAGAGAACATAACAATCCCGAAAGAGTATTTAAGAGAACCCAAAAAAGGTTCCATAAATATGATTTCAGCCGAGCGAATCTCCCCAATCGATCCGTATACTGGAACAGATGGATGGAGTACAACTTGGGATGAACTCAAGTGGGTCCTTAATCAAATTCAGGATTCATCAAAACAAGATTCAACAAATACCAAAGAAGGATGGAATGATGGATCAAATCATCCAAGAAAATACTGAACAAGATCCAGTCTGCATCAAAACAAGCTTCCATTCAGAGTCCGCAACATATCAAGCCCGAGATGAAGGTTTCGTCAAGAGATCCATCATCGTCAAGGACAAATAAGAAGAAGAAAAGTGTCACTACCAAGATTGATAGCACGATGGGTAGGATAGGGGCTGCCTCTACTAGATTGGTTGTCTCGGATTCGGGGAAGAAAATCCTTAAACCCTTGACTTTGTATGATTATCTTTTTGTCCCTCCGGGATCTTAGGAATATAATGATTGTGATTTTGGCTATGTTTTGACTATTTCTGGTGATAAAGTAACTGATTTTGATCGATCTAGCTTCAATCTCGATCCCCAAAATGCTCCTCAAATCGTTCATGAGTCCGATGAACTCGTTGTCAAGTCCAAAGAAGACATCAACAATACCACTTACGACAGCATCAATAACGAGGAGCCAATTCTCGAGCATCATGGTACACCATTTGCCATCAACTTAAATCTTTTTTAAAAAAAGGAAAGACACCAAAAGATTCAACAATGATAACTCAAGAAGAAGAAATCGCAGAAGTTAAGGAGCGAAAAAGTGTTACCACCAAGAACAGCTCCAACAGACAAAGGGAAACAAATAATGACTCAAGAAGAGATACCCCCACCTCCACCAGTGGAAGAACCACATGATCAAGATAAAATCAAAGGATCTACAAAGTAGACTACAACGTGCTAGCTCATCTTAAAAAGTTGCCTGCCTGACTAAGCATCTACGACGCTCTGATCCTGTCAAAGGAGATGAGAGAATTACTACAACGTGCTAGCTTATCTTAGTAAGTTGCCGACCTGATTGAACATCTACGACGCTCTAATCCTGTCAAAGGAGATGAGAAAGTCTCTGGTTACAGCTTTGCTTGATCTAGAAGTTTGCTTAGCTCAGTTGGCCAGCACATCCTCAGATGAAGTTTGCTCATTGAAAGAGCAGTCAGGGGTAACCTTCATAGATGAAGACTTGTTGCTCGGTACCGCCAACCACAACCGTTCACTCTACATCTCCGTCAACATCGGCATATTTGTGTTATCCAGAGTTTTAGTGGATCCTGGAGCATCTCTTAACTTGATGAGCTTACGGACATTAGTTTTTTTGGATATTGAAGCTCAAAAACTTACGCTCGATAAGATGATGTTAAGAGGATTCAACCAAAACGGAGAAAGAGCCCTCAGATCAATTACATTACTTGTGAAGGTTGGAGAACTCGTGATGACCGCTAAGTTTCATATCATCGATGCCGAGACCTCTTTTAATTCTCTACTGGGTTGATTATGGATTCATGAGCACAATATGGTTCCATCATCTCTACACTAGTGCATCAAATACCGCAAAGATGGTCAAGAAAATTGCATCAAGGGAGACCTACAACCATTTTTAGTGCATGAAGGTTGTATCCATGAAGATGCTGCCTACTACGCGCCTCCAAAGAAGACTGTCTTCTCGCGTGAGAATCACAAAGATGGTCAAGAAAATTGCATCAAGGGAGATCTACAACCATTTTTAGTGCATGAAGTTGGTATCCACGAAGATACCGCCTATTACACGCCTCCAAAGAAAACTGTCTTCTCTCATGAAGTTGTCACAAACAAAGATGAAAATTAAGAAGAATAAAAAAAAGTAGGCCATTCAACTCTGCTTCAACAATCTTCCACCACTCCTTTACAACGAGATGGTGAAAGGCTTTTTAGTTTGCGTACCCGAGGTCGAGGCCGGGGACGTGGAGGAGGAAGGATCAATTTAATTGTTGAACGGACTAGGCCAACTATCAACATTGCTGAGGAAGACAGTTCTAAAGATGAGATAACGATGACAAGACTGAAGAGACCTCAGTACAAGATATCCGTAGAAGATATAGAGAAGAATGAATATGAAACAATGTATGATCGGATAAACCACTATGTGAATGCTATGATGCCATGACCCTCACTCCTATTCTCCCTCAAAAGGTCGAGAGTTTATAGGTCAAGGAAGTCTGTAGTGTTGGTTCAAAGCCGATCAAATTTTACCGTGCTTCTACCTCTTAGGGGTCAAGGAAGTCCGTAGTGTTGGTTCAAAGCCGATCAAATTTTACCGTGCTTCTACCTCTATTGAGCTTGAAAAACATGTAAATTTGGATGTTGATTCTAATGAATTAGTGGAACTGCCTTTTGGTGTGCTTGAAAAACATTAAAATTTGGATGATGATTCTAATGAATTGATGGAATTGACTTTTGGTTACTTCTCACCTTGTGTTCAAAAGTTAATTCAACAGGGACACTCACCAAAACAAATGCTAAAAGATAAATTTCAACTTTTTGAAAAACTGTGGAATGGTAAAAGTCAAACTCCCAACTCGAAAGAGGGTCTCGAATTTGGTACAGTCGGACCAATCGATGATTTTGAATTTTACATGGTTGTTACTGGTGAATCAGAAGAGGATTGCCTCGATATAAAGGATGAATTTACTGATCAACTAATAGAAAATGCTCCCCCAAAATTTTAGGAAGAAATTAAATCTACTGTTGATGAATTGAAAGTGATTAATCTCGGGACTGAAGAACGACCCCGACCTACATTTATAAGTTCTCTACTTAATGACAAAAAATATGCAAAATAAATCAAACTATTAACAGAATTCAAAGATTTCCTTGCATGGAGCTACGATGAAATGCCAGGACTGTCGGTAGAGGTTGCAGTCCATAAACTTGGGGTGGACAAGAATATAACCCCAGTAAAACAAGCTCCTAAGAGAATGCGCCTCAAAATAGAACAACAAGTCATCGCCGAGGTGAAGAAATTGATAGACGCCGTCTTTATAAAAGAAGAACAATACCCCACGTGGTTAGCCATCATCATACCTGTTAAGAAGAAAAATGGACAGATCCGTGTTTGTGTCGACTTCAGAGATTTGAATAAGGCATGTCCAAAAGATGAATTCCCACTGCCAATGCCAAAAATGATGGTGGACATCACTTCAACACATGAAATATTCTCCTTCATGGATGGATCGTCGGGATACAACCAAATCAAGATGGCTCCCGAGGATGCAACACTTATAGGCTTCAGAACACCGATTGGAATTTTCTGTTACACTGTGATGCCGTTTGGCCTAAAGAATGCTGGAGCAACATATCACATGCAATGATGAATATTTTTGATGACCTCATTCACAACCAACTAGAATGCTATGTGGATGATTCGGTCATCAAAAGTAAATAAAAAATAGACCATTTGTATGATTTGAGGATCGTGTTTGAGCGGTTATGACGATATGACCTTAAAATGAATCCCTTGAAGTTCACCTTTGGCGTTACCTCCGGGAAATTTCTGGGATTCGTTATCCGTCATTGAGGAATAAGGATCGACTCGGATATGATTAATGCTATCTTGGAGACGCCTCCTCCTAAAACCTTGAAACAACTACGTTCCTTCCAAGGGAAGTTGGCATATCTGAGACGCTTTATTTATAATCTCTCAGGTAGGTGTCAGCCTTTCTCGACAATAATTAAAAAGGACGCCAAATTTATTTGGGAAGAGAAATGCCAGCGGACTTTTAAGGATGTTAAACAATATTTATTGACACCTCTTGTCTTGGCAGCCCCTATCCTAGGGAAACCATTGATACTTTATACCATGATTTTAGATGACTCTCTCGGAGCCCTCTTAGCCCAAGTCAATGATGAGGGTAAAGAAAATGCGCTTTATTACTTGAGTCATCGCCTAATATCGATGGAGATAAGGTATCCACCTATTGAGAAGCATTGTCTGACATTGATTTTCGCTGCCAAAAAACTTAGATATTACATGCTTTCTCATAAGATTACCCTAATCTCAAAAGTTAATCCATTACAATATCTGATGACCCGACCAAAACTCTCCAGACATCTAGCAAGATGGTCAATGATCTTATTACAATTTGATATAAATTTTGTTCCCCTCCGTGCTATCAAGGGATAAATACTAGTAGACTTTCTCGCTACACACCCACTGCCAGCTTGATCCTCTCTCAAAGATGAGTTACCAATCGAGAAAACACTACAAATGGAATTCTCCAGTGCACAACGCTGGGAGATGTACTTCGATGGCTCTTCATCAGCTAAAAAATACAAAGGATCAGGTACAGTTATACCAGAAAAAGCAGTTATTGGTTTGATCTTTATCACACCATATAAGGGTATGTTGAGGTTCTCATACCACCTGATAGAGCTGTGCACCAACAATGATGCAGAATATGAAGCTTTAGTCACCAGATTGGGAATGACAATCTTAATAGATTTAACGGACATTGTCATCTATAGGGACTCCCAACTCGTCATCCAGCAAGTCACCGGACAATACAAAATTTTGAAACCAAAGTTAGCAGAATACCATCAGTACACGATGAAGCTCTTGGAGCAGATCCCCGATGTGACTGTCTATCGAATTCCTAGGGGAGATAATGCTCATGCCGATGTTCTAACAAAACTTGCTAAGGAAATGACATGTCCCCCAGAGGATTCTGTTGAAATCACAGTGCAAGGAAGACGAGACTTGTCTCAGATTGATCTTGAAACTCTACACAAGCTCAAAAAAGAAGAAATAATAAATACAGTTGCAAACATCAATGAGGATTGGCGCAAGACATTAATAGAATATTTGCATACTGGAAAGCTGCTAGAGGATAAGTTTGAGGCGCACCACATCACAAGAAGGACTATGTCTTACGCCCTGATGGGAAATGTTCTCTACAGAAGATCATTCGACCAGATGTGGCTACGATGTTTGAGCATAATTGAAGCACAGAACATTTGTCAAAGAGGTACATGCCAGATTGTGTGGCCCTCACTAGTTAAGGTAAAAAATGAAGATGAAAATCAAAAGTCTTGGATATTATTGACTAGCAATGATGTCCAATTGCATGGATACAGCCAGAAGAACTCACCAATGCCAGGTGCATGGGGTGGTCTTACACCAGCCTCCGAATGTGCTACACCCAACACTTGCCACGTGGCCATTCGAGTGTTGGGGCACAAACATAATAGGTCTGATAGACCCTCGATCTTCCAGATGACATAGTTTATACTTCTGCTACAAATTACTTCTCCAAATGGGCAGAGGCAGTACCGTTACATGAGGTTACGGCATAACACGTCCTTCAATTTTTTAAAAGTTAAATGTTCTACCATTTTGGAGTACCGTGAAGAATACTTTCTGACAATGGGACAACTTTCAGAAGTACAAAGATCAACAATTTTGTCAAAAGACATGGGATAGATTGGAGATAAAAGCCCATGAAAAATTGGTCCGTCCAAGGATATTCAAAGTTGGTGACCTCGTACTTGTGCTCAAAAAGCTTATTCTTGCATGCCGCAAAATAGGTGGAAAATTCGAGCCAACTTGGGAGGGACCATTTGTCATTGAAAAGGTCTGCATAAGAGGAGCCTCCAGTTAGTGGACTTCCAGAGAAAAAGACTCATGTTACCAATAAACGGACGATATCTGAAAACTTATTACGCAAACTGATGCCGCTTTCCTCTGCTTGTATTGAAATTTTTGAAACTTTGAGTGTTTTAGGGTTATCTATATGGCCAAATCACTATATCTGGTCCAAATTTTGTAATTAACCTCCATTTAATGAAAATTTTGAGAAAGAAATTCTAAACTTCAAATTTTCTCCTTTCTACTTTTGAGTATAATATTCTACTAATATAAGCAAAACTCATACATAAAATAAACAATTCATTTCACCAAAACAAATTAAAATTTACTTTAATTAATACTTTATTTTGTTCTTGTTCATGACAAGTTTCGACCCATTGACATTTTTCCTATTGTCTTCAGAAAAATGTTGGGATAGAGGCTGATCTTTTCCTTTCAGGATGGTTGGAGCCTTGCACTAAATGAGGAGATGGCGCCGAAGGGCAGTACCATTGATTTCAACATGGATTTTAACTAGGTTGACATGGACTACGAAGGTCCTCTCATGAACGTAGTCAGCTGAAAATAGAAAGAGGGATTGCCTTCACTGATGAGGGTAACTACTAAAGATAATGTATAACGCAAAGGCAAGAACGTGATAGCAGAGCAAGATCCGATGGAAGGGCCCAACCGCCTGCCCTCCATGGTAGCTACACCTGCTGGAGGCTTAATAGCCACTAATAACGAACGACTGCCAAGTACTCTGCTTTGCAAGACGCAACGCAGAAATGCCAGCCACAAGCAGCAGAGAGTTTTTCTACGACAAGAACGCAGACGTCAAAGAGAGACGGACAACTTTCTCACCCCTATTCCTGAAGGGCATATTTATGATCCAAACCTGAAAGAAAATTTTGCTAGCCTACCCACCAAGGATGAAGAACCAGGGTTTGTGACAAAGTAAGAGACACTTTTAATTTCAGATGTTTTGTGCAAGGGTTGCCCGACGTGCAACGTTGAAATACCAGCCGGGACATCAGCCGCGGGCTCATTTGTAGAATGCCCGGATTGCAATGTTCTACATTTACAGCATTTCAGTACACTGGAAGAGTACACCTCAAGCACCAATGGATCTCAGACTTCAGATTTTTTGATGGATGAACCATATGTCCCATTGGGGACGGATCAGTATGTACCATGGAACCCAGGGTCATACATCTCGCTAGAGGCCGAGTCTCTTGCTCCGGATCAACCAGCGCCAATTTAGGTTCCTGCCAATGCTCGAAGGGAGGAACGCCCACAAAAACTTCCATCCACTGGTATGATAGAATACTACAACATAAGTAAATTAAATAAAAGAGAATTTGAGTTTTATGAAGAAGTTCATCGAAAGTTCATCAATATACTGGAAGGTCTGGAGCTGTATACCAGGGTTTTCTACAAAAATGATGAAAGAAACATTCTGTACTGTATCTTTGATTTAAGAGATAGAGGCCGAGCAGACCTTCTCATGAAAAGGCAATATTCTGAGCCAAATAAGTGGATGAGACGAAAGTGAAGAATCACCATCCAGTGTGGCTGTTGTTATAACTTCACGAATGACAGACAGAGGAATCCACCTGGGATCCTCAGACATGATCAAGTAGATCTACCACCGCGAATGATAAAATGGATGATCAAAAGAAAGGTCAAATGAAATATCATACCTGCTACCTGCATTCTCAACAGCTGCATTATCAATTTCTATGAAGAGGGTGATTGTATTCCCCTGCACATTGATCATCATGATTTGTGAGGCCCTTTTGCACGGTCTCATTTCTGAGCAAAAGCAATATTTTCTTTGGTAAGGAAATTGATATCGTCAGCCATGGTGAATTTAGAGGTTCTATGGAGATTCCTCAACTATTCAGTTCAGTACTTGTTCTTAAAGGCAACGGTGCAGACGCTTCCAAACATTGCATTCCAAGAGTACGACACCGTAGGGTGTCTGTGACTTTCCACAGGATGGATGACAACAAAATGTCGTATGGATTTTAGCCAGACCCAAAACTGGAAGAACTACTTCTGTACGAGCTATGAGAGGGTTGTACCTCTAAGTAAATGCAAAGGGAACTCTTATCCTGGAGCATGACTTAGAAGGTCTGCTTGATCAGGAGCTCGTCATACCTAGTACAGACGGTCAGAGGGTTCATTTTTTTTAGCAACATGATATGTATCTGATATATTCAGCCTACAGTGTATTCATAGCATGAGATGTTATGAATGTATTTCGACATGGATTATACATTGTACCTTTGAGGCGTTAGCCTATGTTGGATCTGTGCATGTTTTTATTGAAGCAGACTAATGAAAATTTTTCTCAGGAATGTGCCTTTTTGTCAGTTGCCTTTTTGTGCGATGGATGAAAGCCACAAACCACGCGTTGGTTTAGAATTTCAATGAACAAAGAACAAAACAACATATCTTTAACAATAAATAAAATTCAAATTTAAATAATCACCAATGAATAAACAAAAAAACAAATTTCTTTTAAAAATCAACCAATTAAAATTAAAACTTTAAAGACATATTTTGAAAATTAAAAGTGATAAAAATCTACTGAGTGGATTCTATTATTTTCAGAGTTTCTTACTCTTTGTGCACGCAACACAATCATCTTTATCTGCATTAACTCTCTTCACATCCCCGTGGAATTTTGCATTCTACACAAAACCCCACAAAGCTCTACAAATCTTCTTCAACAAAATCAACATTTCCACATGACACACTTCTGTAAATTCAACACAACAAGCTCTTTGTAAATTTCAAATCTCATTTTTGGATTAGTACCTAAATTTTGATTCTCACCTTTCAAGATCGATGCCTAAAATTCGACTCTCTCTCCTTGTGATTGATACCTAAATTTTAAATCTCATTTTTGCATCAGTACCTAAATTCTGATTTTCACCTTTCGAGGCGGATACCTAAATGTCGACTCTCTTCTCGAGATTGATACCTAAATTTCAAATCTCATTTTTGAATCAGTACCTAAATTCTGATTCTCACCTTTCGAGGTCGATACCTAAATGTCGACTCTCTTCTTGAGATTGATGCATAAATTTCAAATCTCATTTTTGAATCAGTATCTCAATTTTGAATCTCACATTTTGAGGTTGATACATAAATTTTGACTCTCTTCTCGATATTGATACCTAAATTTCAAATCTCATTTTTGGATCAATAGCTAAATTTTGATTCTCACCTTTCGAGATCCATACCTAAATTTTGACTCTCTTCTACAGATTGATACCTAAATTTTAAATCTCATTTTTGGATTAGTACCTAAATTCTAATTCTCACCTTTCGAGATCGATACCTAAATTTTGACTCTCTTCTCGAGATTGATACCTAAATTTTAAATATTATTTTTGTATCAGTACCTAAATTTTGATTCTCACCTTTCGAGGTCGATACCTAAATTTCGACTCTCTTCTCGAGAATGATACCTAAATTTTAAATCTCATTTTTGAATTAGTACCTAAATTCTGATTCTCATCTTTCTAGATCGATACCTATATTTCAACTCACTTCTCGAGATTGATACCTAAATTTCAAATCTCATTTTTGGATCAGTACCTAAATTCTAATTTTCACCTTTCAAGATTGATACCAAAATTTCCACTCTCTTCTTGAAATTGATACTTAAATTTCAAATCTCATTTTTGAATCAGTACCTAAATTCTGATTCTCACATTTTGAGGTCGATACCTAAATTTTGACTCTCTTCTCGAGATTGATACCTAAATTTTAAATCTCATTTTTGGATCAGTACGTAAATTTTGATTCTCACCTTTTGAGATCGATACCTAAATTTTGACTCTTTTCTCGAGATTGATACAAAAATTTCAAATCTTATTTTTGAATGAGTACCTAAATTTTGATTCTCACCTTTCAAGATTGATACCTAAATTTTGACTCTCCTCTCGAGATTGACACCTAAATTTTAAATCTCATTTTTGGATCAGTACCAAAATTCTGATTCTCACATTTCGAGGTCAATACCTAAATTTCAACTCTATTCTCGAGATTGATACCTAAATTTTAAATCTCATTTTTGAATTAGTACCTTAATTCTTATTCTCACCTTTCGAGGTCGATACCTAAATTTTGACTCTCTTCTCGAGTTTGATACCTAAATTTTAAATCTCATTTTTGGATCAGTACCTAAATTTTGTTTCTCACCTTTCGAGATCGATACCTAAAATTTGACTCTTCTCTCGAGATTGATACCTAAATTTTAAATCTCATTTTTGGACTAGTACCTAAATTCTGATTCTCACCATTCAAAGCCGATACCTAAATTTCAACTCTCTTCTCGAGATTAATACCTAAATTTTAAATCTCATTTTTGAATCAGTATCTAAATTCTGATTCTCACCTTTTGAGGTTCATACCTAAATTTTGACTCTCTTCTCAAGTTTGATTCTTAAATTTTAAATCTCATTTTTGAATGAGTACGTAAATTCTGATTCTCACCTGTTGAGATCGATACCTAAATGTCGACTCTCTTCTCAAGATTGATACCTAAATTTCAAATCTCATTTTTGAATTAGTACCTAAATTCTGATTCTCACCTTTCGAGTTTGATAACTAAATTTTGACTTCCTTCTCGAGATTGATACCTAAATTTCAAATCTCAATTTTGGATCAGTACCTCAATTCTGAATCTTACCTTTTGAGATTGATACCTAAATTTCAACTCTCTTCTCGAGATTGATACTTAAATTTCAAATCTCATTTTTGGATCAGTACCTAAATTCTGATTTTCACCTTTCGAGATTAATACCTAAATTTCGACTCTCTTCTCGAGATTGATACTTAAATTTCAAATCTTATTTTTGAATCAGTACCTAAATTTTGATTCTCACCTTTTGAGGTCGATACCTAAATTTTGCTCTCTTCTCGAGATTGATACCTAAATTTCAAATCTTATTTTTAAATTATTACCTAAATTCTGATTCTCACATTTCGAGATCGATACCTAAATTTTGACTCTCTTCTCGAGATTGATACCTAAATTTCAAATCTCATTTTTAGATCAACACCTAAATTCTGATTCTCACCTTTCGAGATCGATACCTAAATTTTGACTTTATTCTCGAGATTGATACCTAAATTTAAATCTCATTTTTGGATCAGTACCTAAATTTTGATTCTCACCTTTTGAGGTCGATACCTAAATTTTGACTCTCTTCTCGAGATTGATACCTAAATTTCAAATCTCATTTTTGAATCAGCACCTAAATTCAGATTCTCACCTTTCGAGGTCGATACCTAAATTTTGACTCTCTTCTCGAGATTGATACCTAAATTTCAAATCTCATTTTTGAATTAGTAGCTAAATTCTGATTCTCACCTTTTGAGGTCAATACCTAAATGTCGACTTTCTTCTCGAGATTGATACCTAAATTTCAAATCTCATTTTTGAATTAGAACATATATTTTGATTCTCACCTTTCGAGGTCAATACCTAAATTTTGACTCCCTTCTCAAGATATACCTAAATTTCAAATCTCATTTTTGGATCAGTACTTAAATTCTGATTCTCACCTTTCGAGATCGATACCTAAATTTTAACTCTCCTCTTAAGATTGATACCTAAATTTCAAATCTCATTTTTGGATCAATACCTGAATTCCACCTCAGCCATTAGTTGATCCCTAAGACTGTGCCAAAACTCATCTAACCACCTAAACTAGGCCATGGACCAAGGGT
This sequence comes from Phalaenopsis hybrid cultivar, assembly GCA_002079205.1. Taxonomy (NCBI): domain Eukaryota; kingdom Viridiplantae; phylum Streptophyta; class Magnoliopsida; order Asparagales; family Orchidaceae; genus Phalaenopsis; species Phalaenopsis hybrid cultivar. The sequence continues at coordinate 37,277 of JXCR01121757.1, forward strand.
CCCCCAAATTAAGGGATCTTATTCATACTTAAAATATCCTTGCCGAATAAAAACACATTTTCATTAAATTGTTGTGATAGATTCCTCTGGATGCCCTGAGCACCTAGCCACTTCCACCTGTCCGGCCGGCCAGCTTAGTGGCCGAAAAATGGCTAAACCGAGAGCCACCCCCATGGAGCTTTACCCAAATCAAACCTAGAGGCCAGCTCAACCAAAATGAATTGTAGAGCTTCTCTGCCCTCCACCTAAGCACCACATTACACCCTCTAATTGGCCATGACAACCACTCCTTTGTAATTTTTATAAAAGCACCTCCCACGGCCATGGCAAGGTGTGCTGAAAATTTCTTAGAGAGACATCCCCAAATTGACCACAAAGCTTCCCTAAGATCCCCTCAGTGCATCCCAACTACTTTCCCTCACCAATTTCCACTGCCTAAGTTCAATTTTGAGCTTGAAACCTTGCCGGAAACCAGGACATAGCTCATTACACCTCCACACTCTACCAAACTCAAAGTAACTCTACCCACACCTTCACAACAGTGAAAGAAGCCAAAGCCCCATAAAATCCCCCTTCCACAGAGCCTCTACCATAGCTCTAGACCAACACCCGAATCCAGTCGTGATTGAATTCCTACTTAAGCCTTACACCATAGAAAGAGGCTTAATCCCTAGCCTCTTTAGACCGTAACGAACGCGCCAAGACCCTCTGATTGAAACTTCATTTCTCAGAGCAAAGGTATAAAATTTCTCTCCCTCCCGAGCCTATTTTGATTCTACATTTGATTAGGCTTAATTTAATTGCATGATTTCCGTATGGATGTGTTCGTCTCACTTAGACGAGTCCATATGATCAAACCCAAAGTGATTAAGTTGAGTCTAGGCTGAGATCTTAGGGTTTTAGTGTGGACGGTCACGGGATCATTCTATCGGGGATGATAGGGAGTCGTTTGATCAAGCGTGTATCAAGTGGACGGAGGAGATCAAGCCTGACAGTGCTTCAAAATATAAATTGTGGGCCGAGTCAGCAACTACGTAGATGGCAACATCCAACCAGAGCGTGCCACGCGTGCCTTCGGAGCTACCTTGGATCTAGTCAGCACGCGATGTTTAAATAGATAAATAGGGATTTTTCTTATTTATTTAAATACCCCTAACTTAAAAAATTCATAACTTTGTATAGAAAAATCATAAAAATAAAATCAAAATACCCCCTTGCTCAATGAACAGAGGAGAACAATGTGGAATAAAATTTTAAGTCCATGTGCTGCATATTTTATTTTTAATTTATTAAACAGTTCTTTGAATGTGTTGATTCTCCATGCATGTAGACTTATTTCCAAAGTCAAAGGAGGTTCCTAGACAGAGATCCATATTTTTCAAGTTCATGCACATTATTTCCTTAAAATAATCATGAAAATTAGCATGTTTATTATAAAATTCCAAGAAAATTTTGGAAGGTTTATGATGACCAGGGAACCTTTTGAAAATAATTTCATGGGTCAAGTCTTTTAAAATGAACTTAATTTTCATGAACACTAAATCATTAAGATAATTTTGAAAGATATAAACATTTAAATGGCTTGATTTTTGATCTCCACTATTATTTATGATCCAGAGAACTCACCATAAAAATTTCAAAATACTTTGAGTATATTTGATAACTTAAATTGATTTTTAAAGATAAACATCATTTTTGACATTTAAATGATTTTTAAAAATCAAAATATAACAAAAAAATTTATAAAAACTTTTTTTTAAGTTCCTTGTAAGCAAGGGTATTTTCTAAAAATAAAATGATATTTAAAATAAAAACTTCATTTTTAGCATATTTTTAAATATTTAAATAATTAAAAACTCCTAAAAAATCACAAAAATAATAAAACTCATGGTAATGTTTTAATCTGCTTCCTAATCACTCAGAAGCAATTAGAATATTTTTCCTGGTTTTCTAAATAAAGATATTGAATTTTAAAGCTTAAAAATGATTTTTAAAGGCTAAAAATTAGTTTTCATTAAAATAGTTCCAATAAATCAAATAAAATTCGAAAAAATATAAAATCTTCTCCTCTGAGTTCTCTGACCTCAGAGAGACTTTTCAAAAATACAAAATTTAATTTTCTCCACTTAAAATATTTTTTGTTGAATAAATACCCCAGAACTTAAAATAATTTTTAAAATTCAAATAAAATCCAAAGGCTTCTCTGGTCTAAATCTACCTCCAGTAAAAATCTCAAAGGATTAGGATTTACCTTGGTCAAAGGAGGAATTTTCTTTGAAAAATCCTATTTTTGCATGAAAATAATTATATAAATTAAATTAAATTGTAAAAATCACATTTTCTCCTCTGATGTTTTAATTGACCCATGAATGAGGTAGGATAAAAACTTCAAAGTCATTTTTTTGCATTAAAATAATTATATAAATTAAATTAAATTTTGAAAAATCACATTTTCTCCTCTGATGTCTTAAATTGCTCATGAATGAGGTAGTATAAAAATTTCAAAGTCATTTGAATTGAATTTGACAAATTATGAAGTAATAGAGCCTTATGGGTAAATGTGTAATTTTGGAAAATTAACCTTAATTAACATTTAGGCTTAATTTAAGGAGGGAAATGGGTAACTTTGATCTTAACCAATTTATTTGATGTTTGAAACACAATGGGTTAATTGGTAGAAACCAATCTCACTTTCTTAATTAAGTTAATAAATTTCTAAATTATTAAAATTTGAAAGTTTATTAAAATAAAATGAATCCAGGGCTTAGAGGTATGACTTTTGATGTCAATAATTAATCAATTTAATACCCCTATTTTGATTTTCAAATAAAATTCAAATGATCAATCATGAACATCTAAAGCCTAATCCCTTCAAAATTAATTAAGATACTCACCTAGGTCTTAAATGCTTAGTAGTGACTTAGGCTAAATCAAGTTTCATTTGAAAAAGGATTAAAAAAGTAAATATCATTGAAAATTAAAAGATCTTTCAAACACTACAAACCCAATTAGGGTTAAAATTTGGCTTAGTGTTCCAACAACACTAACTTGCCTCATTAAGGGTCTTCACCCACATAATTCTTAAATTGAATCTCAAGTGATAATTACCCTATTCTTAAGGAAAATTGGGACATCAGTGTTCATTGAGCATTAGGGTGTTTTACATGATGAATTATTAGGCAACATAATAATTTTAAAAGAACTCCAGATTTTCCACCAGACAGCGAAAGAGTAGCACAGACCTGCTTCTTTCTCTAGATCTATTGGATACCCTAGAGATCTACTAAACTTAATTTTCTTTGCCTAATAAAATCATCCTTAATTAAACTCCTAAGAACCCATCAAGGTATGACCTAGGGTTAGATAGGTCATGACAATTTTACTCTCCTGTTTCATATAAACTGCCTTAAAATGCCTTCTGAGTTACAGGTGGTGGAACGAGAAGACTCGCTAGGTACGCGTATATAATTGTCAGGATTGTCTTTCTTGTACTTTCATACTGTACTTTTATTCCTGCAAACTTGCATGCTAAACAACGACGCCACCCTGCATGAAAACTAAAACTATCAGGATAGCCACAAAACCAAAACCAAAACTAAAATCAACCAATATAAAATCCACCGCCACAACATTTAAAATATAAAATAACTCAAAATTTAATCACAAACATCATGAAAAACTAAAACTTCAACTAAATTAAGACATCTATATTCGATGATCGGGAATCCCTCGGAGGAGGTAACATACAGTTGCTAACGAGACTTCCCACGGTCTAAATGAAATTATGAAACTCATTAAGCTGAGTTTAGTAAATTCATTTAGAGTAAGTGAATCCAATAGAAAATAGTGGTGCCGGAACGAGGGAACTGCAGGATCATAACCGGTGTCACTCTAATCAACATTAACATGGCCCCATAAAATTTAAAGAACTTCAACCATAGGGCCACCTGATTTGACATCATAACTTGACACATACCCCCATAAAATTTAAAGAACTTCAACCATAGGGCCACCTGATTTGATATTATAACTTGACACCACTAAGAATTAAAGAACTTCAACCATAGGGCCACCTGATTTGACATTATAACTTGACACACTAGATAACTAAAACTCGTTGCGGCAAGGAGCTTGGAGCTAGCTTGGTGGGCAGCACGGCCATCTTCAACAGCAAAATCTGTCTTCCCATCGTGGCAAAGAGATTGGAGCTAGCATGGTGTGCAACACGACCATCTTCAACAACAAAACCTGTCTTCCCCGGCTAAACCAATCTTCCTTCCTTAGACTTAAACAACAAAGAAATAGGACTTTGAGGTTGTTTGCTTATGCAACGTAAATACTCACCTTATCTTTAGGCCTTTTTTATAGCCCTGCTATACAATAAAAGACCTAACTTGTCTTAGGATTTCAAGGTTGTCGTTTGCCACGACCTAAATCCTAACATCTTCTGAGCTATTTTGTGATCCTTTCACATGAATGTAAGCCCGAACTAATAAAATTGAAATAATGAAACACTTAATTTTTCTCCTCAAAACTGAAGCCAAACCATAGGGTAGACTGGGAAGCCACCGAGGATCTCCTCTGGATCTGTGGCATCCCCTAGCTCTTCCTCATTTAGTTTCTACAATAAATGTTCTAAATTTTAACCAATCCCCTTTCACACCTCTACGTTTGACCTCATTGAAAAGTCCTATCTTTTGAAACTCCTTGAAAATAATATTTCCTGATTTTTATCAAGAGTCTTCTTAAGTGACTTTGGTCATTTAAGATATAATTAACTATAGGGGCTTGCCCTTATAGGAAGCATGTCCGCTTTGGTCATTTAAGATGTAATTAACTATAGGGGCTTGCCCTTATAGGAAGCATGTCCGAGGTGACTTTGGTAATTTAAGATGTAATTAACTATAGGGGCTTGCCCTTATAGGAAGCTTGTCCGAACCCAGACTTAATATAAACCCTCCTTATATTAAATAGGGGAACTTGTTGGCAAATACAAAGGTTTTATAGACCAAACGGACATCATATATTCCTTAGTTTATTTTACCGAGCCTCATCTTCAAGTCTTGTGTTTATCCTTCGGGATAGATATAGGAGTTGAGGTACAGTGCTCTTTCTTTTAAACTATGTAAAATATTAGGTCAGTTTGATTTCATATTTTTCTAAAACTATATATATCTATATATATATATATATATATATATATATATATATATATATATATATAGATATAGATATATTGTTTTATTTATAATGCACTAACCTGAACAGAAGATATATAAAATGGTGGAGAATAGAGATCTAGACATACTATTTTAAATGCTAGATGC
>JXCR01121757.1:42901-116077 GCA_002079205.1 Phalaenopsis hybrid cultivar
ATATATATATAAATCAAAACATCCTCCCGAAGCGGGCGATGGGATTTTGATTCCGGTGACCGATAACTTCTTACGGGCAGCTCCCTCTAACCAAAAATAGCGTCGGCAGGCTATTTCGCACATTCTTAGCAAGGGTAGCTTCAAAAAGCTCTTAAAAATTTTGTCCAAATTCAATTAATCTTCAAATAACTACTTCTGGTGCTTAGGTGCGTCTCTCTCTATATAACTGATGCATAAGCACCAGTCCTAGGAGCAAAGGCACCTCAGTTCATTTTTGCACCTTTCTTTTTTTGCTCCAAATTTGACCCTTTTTCACTCCTTTTATCATTTTTCATCCATTTGATTGTACTTAAAAGAAAAATACACAAATAACTTTCACTAAAGCGCAATATCTCAAAAATAGATATAAAAATGTGTATAAAAATTCTATATATTTTAGGTGTATCAAAATCTCCCAAATTTAAAATGTTACTTGTCCTCAAGTGACCTTCAATCTTTAAAACCTAAATAAGTAGATTATGTATATGAGTTTTTTTAGGAGTTTCTAAAATTTTGATGTAGAAATATAGTAGTCGAGTTTGAAAAAAATATTAGTAAATGAGACTAACTTAGACTTTAGAAATTTTGAATGTTAAGAAATATGATAATATGAGTTTATATCTAGTTTAGAAATATTGTAGATACTCCAAATATAGAATTTAGGCCTTCTATAATCTCCACTTAAAATTTTTTATGAAGCGTAATTTTACTTACCATATTATATCCTTAAGCTTAAGAGTTTCTTAAGTCTTATACAATAGAAAGATCAGATGTATAACTAATTTTTGATTAGGCACTAATCCTCAAGCTTCTCCTCCCTTTTTCAATTTTTCCTTTCTTTTTCTAATCTGTTTTCTTTTCTTTTCTTTTCCACTTTTTCTTTTTCCTTTTCATTTTCAGGCAAGGATTAATATATCTGGATAGACCTTTGATGATTTTGAATACCACTCTTCCTTTCCTAAAGCAAAATCCTGATATAAATCTTTTACTTCAAAATATGATAATATTTTTGAAAATTATTTTTAATAAAAGAAATTTAAGCCTTGAAAATAAAAGTCTAAATCTTCTATGTTTTTTTTCAAAAATACAATATCATTTACGAAAGATAGTTACATTATACCTAACATTTTCTACTCTAAAAATTTTTAACTTTAAGTTTTTTTTTTATCACTATAAATTTTAACTAAATTCTCTTACTCATTTCTATATTGAAAATTTTACTTCCCTAATATAACTTCATATACATGATAATTTTTCTTTAAATCAAAATATAATTTATTTGTAATACATTTGACAACAAATAAATTTCGAGTTTTAAAATATTTTTTTTCATCCCCCATAAACTTAAATTTTTAATAAAAAAAATATTTTAGTAGCACATAAATATTGGCAGGAATGAAAACTAAAAATAACATGCTTGCAAGAATTTTTATATCCTAAATATGCAAGTACAAAAATTAAAAATAGGAATGAAATTAAATTGATCAAATTTTAATTTACTTAACATATAGAGATTCATTAAACTTCTATGCAGTGGAGGATATCATAAAAGTAGACAAACACACTAACAAATATACGTAATTGCAACATACAAAATATCTGGTAGTAAATTGAAAATTTTAAACATGCAGCTTTTAAGTTAAAGTTAGCTATAATCTTAAACCTTCCTAAGATCCAGAATTAAGTTCAACACAGAGTAACTAACTGCAATCAACAACAAAATTAATACAATTACTACCACAAAACATAATAAATACTCATAAAAACAACAATACATCATAGTAGTGTCTGACGAAACAAAACACAATAAAAATCAACAGTCTCAACAAAAAAAAACTCTAAACACAACAAAAAGTACATAATAACTGCACCATCAACAGGTCATAACAATACATAAGCTAAAAATCAAACAAAACTATAAACATAGTCTAATCATTCTCATCCTCTGCATCACTCCCATCACTGTGCCAGGTAGTTGTAGACTCATATGATGGATATCTCAGATATTGAGAAAGAACTACATCTTGGTTACCTCACTTGAGGTTCTCCACAGCTGAGTTGTATTCTTCATCGTAATCATTACGTCTCGTCATGTATCCATCCATATGCTCTGCAAATTTTTCTAAATTTAATACCTTATCCGCAGTGTAGTTAACGTTATTCAAAATCCTCTGCAATAGTTGTGAATGAGAATCAAATCCAGAAGTCTGACCCTATGATGTAGAAGCACGTGAAGTGTAAGCTCGAGATGTTGAAGCAGCAGAACTACTGGAAAATCCTCTTGTCCAGCCAAAAATGGAATGATGTGAATAATATTTTACATTTACACTAGTAATGGTCATAAGAGGTTGCAATATCTCTTCTCATCTATCAAATCTAACTCTAGCCTGCTCGCATAAAGAAAAGATCAAGGATGCAATTCCCAAACTTGCAGTAGTAGCTGCAACGACAGAATTGGTAATAACATTATAAATCAAAGCTTCAATGTCAATGGGCTTGAATTTCTGGATACAATAGTTCAAAGTTACTCGATCACGAGTCACTTCACTAAGATGATTGGTAGGCAGTAGACGAGCAGAAATGAAGTAGTGCCATGCCTTTGCAAGAAAACTACTACTTTTCTTAAATTATATATATAAATTAAATTAAACCTCGTGTCGGGATTCCTATTTCGACAACTGATAACGCCCATCTTTTTAGTGCCAACAGTTTCTTGTGACTCTACTGGGGAATTGTTTATCTCTCCATTGAAATCAAAGAATATTGTCTTCATACATTGGTAGTGTGTCCATGTCTCTTATGGACAAAAATACTCTTCTTCCGTTGGCATACTTCACCCATTTCTTTCTTGGGTAAGTACGGTCAACTCTTTTAGACTTCAGAACCATCTGTTCAATTACTTTTGAATAGAGAGGTTCATGAGTTCATTAGGACTCTTGTCTTTTGTGTGTGGTTGGATCCCCAATAGGTGTGTTGGTGGATTTGTTCGGCCTGGGCATTGTGCATTGTAAAGTCGGTCCCGCACTAGGTCCTAAAATTTACTTTCCTCTTCATGTCCTTTTGAATTTAGCTTGCTACTTCGCAAATTAAATTGAATTGTGTCGTGTTACACTTGCTCTTTAACCTCTCTTATTTAATTAATTAAATTCTTCTACTTTCAAACTATTTTAATAAATTTTAAAATCTTCAAAAACTAAAATTAAATAAAGCCTTGCCCAGTCTACAAACCGACCTTTGTTCATTTTTAGTGTTCGCACTAGAATTACAAGGTGTTGGGCAAAATAATAGAGCTTTCTTTTGATGCTGGTGCAATGGCGTTCCCGACGCTCACTTTCTCCTGCAACCTGCTAACTACCGGCAATGCTTGTAATGTTGCTCCCACCATCAAGTTTAGAACTGGATTCAATGAACATAAAGTTCTACTAGAAAAGACCCATTCATCATAATGAAAGTTGTCACTCTGAAAGTTCAGAAGCCTTCCGTTGAATTGAACCTAAACTGTTCCTAATATTTCCCTTCTTGTAAGAAGGTAAAAACTGCTACTGCCCCAGCACCTGTCAAGTCAGTTGTCCCCTTTTTTGCTAAAGGAAAGAAGGTCATGAATGTTGAAGATAAAACTAGAGGATTTACCGTTCCATCATCAGTATTTGAAATTAGATCAAGTTTGAATTCTGTGCCATTAGCTCGATCTCAAAGGAGGAATAGTAGTTAAAGAGCTCAGAAGGCCGCTAAAGCCCAAATTCCAAAAAAGATATCTATTGATGAGTTTCCTAACGAAGAGGAACTTGGATTAGTTAAAGCCTCTCTGCTCCTACTTGGGAGTAGGTTCCTCCTGTTGATGAATACTAATGTATATGAAAGTATTCAAAAGATCGTTGCTACCTTACCAATATTTCATGGTCTTAGTGAGGAGAGGGAAATCCACTCCTATTAATAAGTCCATACAGTGTTTCAGAGATTGGCAGCTAAAGAAGGATGTTCAGTCATTGAGCAGCTTAAGGGAGAGGGAAGTGCAGTGTCCCCTCGAATGAAGAAAGTGATTTTGAGGGACGTCAGATCTACCCAACAGTCTCCAAAGTCAATTGAAGTTTTGCCAGCCCGTATTCCCATCAGATTCCGTTTGGGAAGTCGAGTTGATACTATCGTTACTACAACTAATTCTGTTACTACTGCTACTCTAAGGTTTGTAGGACGTCGACTGGCTAAGTTACGTTTGGGTCTGAGAATACCACCAGTGGTTGCTTGTAAGAGTACCCAAAATAAGGAGAAGATAAAGAAGTCACCTACTATTGTGTTTGGTCTACACCGAGGGGAGCATGCCTCCCTTCAGCATATCGATACCTCCGTTGAGACACCCTGTCTCAAGGCATCACCCAAAAGAAGAAGGAATGGATACCCAAGATCGCCGTACCAATATGGTGCAATGAGCCCGTAGGGCAAGAATGCAGAATGAAACAGAGGTTCTAAGTATCAGACATCATTGCAGCTATTGCTACCAAATTTGATGAACAAGTGGAAGATGTTCAAGAAAATCCTATAGATCTTAAGATAATCTAAGAAGCAATAATTTAGGAGAAAGTTGAAAAGCTCATGGTTGAGATGAGCTAGCCAAAGAACATAGAGTATCCATTGATGATGACGAAGATTTTGATTTCAACGATTATCCTGATGAGTATTTTATGGATATTCATGTCATCGAGACTAGAGCTGCCACATCTGTGTGCAATACCCAACCTCTCATTGAAGGGAACACCGTGGATGATTTGCACAGGGCTGCTTTCCTAAGAGATGAACAAATCAGCCAGATGGAAAAGAGAATGGAGGAGATGGCCTCCACCATAACCGCCATGGCTATAGTTCATGGACAATCCCAGTTACAACAGTTAGCTTCAGCAGGAGTTAACCAGCTGGAAATAGTTCATATTACTGATGAAAGGATAGAAGTTGCCTTCACCAACATAGATGATCAGCAAAAGAAGAATTCCTCACCAAGTACCATACAAGAGAAAGATACCATATAAGAGAAAGATATTAAACAGTTGGTTGAACAAGAAGTTCGAGAGGCTTTAGCCCAATCTAAGGGTGGTACATTGATTTCAAGGGGTAAACCTTACCCGAAGGAATTCGATGTCGTACCTTACCCCAAAGGTTTTGTGTCACCAAACTTTAAGACGTTCGATGAGACCAGAAATCTCTGGAAGCATATAGCACATTTTAGAGCTAGTTGTGGCAACACCGGAGGTAATGAAGCTTTGCTCTTACGACAGTTTGTTAGCAGCTTATCAGGAATTGCATTTGATTGGTTTGCCAAGCTACCTAACAGATCGGTCAAGACACTTGCAGAGTTAAAATAGTTGTTCATGAAAAGATTTACTGGAGCACAACATCATGTTTCTATTGGAGATCTCGTAGTGGAAATGAAAAAGCTTAAAGAGACCTTAGTAGATTATATCTTGAGGTGGAGAAAACTTAGCATGAAATGTGAACCTCAACTGCAAGAACATCAAACGATTGAGATTCTACTCAAAAGCATCCAATGACAGGTATCTTTCATGCTTAAGGGACTAACCATCAAGTCCTTCAAGATGCTGCTAAGCAAAGCCAGTAGTTTACAAGAGGAAGTAAACACATGGATTCCTAAGAGAAGTCAGAAAAGAACAGGACAATCAACATATTCAAGAAGAAGTCTGAAACAGTAGCTATAGTCGATAAGGGAAAGCAATCAATAAAGATACAGGTAAAGCATTCTCATCAAAGTTCCTAGCAATCGTCACAACATGCTAAAAAACAAACATGGCAATATGGATAGTCTAGCCAACAGTCACACCAGGGAGGGCCGTATGGAGCAGAAGGTAGAGTGGGTCTGAATTTTTCAGAATGAAAGAAGAGGGTATATTCTTTCAAAGATGAGGTTGTGTCAGAGATCTTCAGGATTTTAATGAAGAAGCCCGAGTTTAGATTACCAGAACCAAAGAGGTCGGAAGAAGTTGACAAGATGGGGTATCCCAATTTCAGCCCCTACCATAGAATGTTGGGACATAAAATAGAGGGCTGTTTCATTTTTAAAGACTGGCTCGAGATGAATTTCAATGAAGAAAATATAACAATCTTGAAAGAATATTTGAATGAACCTAAAAAAGGTTCTGTGAATATGATTTCGGCCAAGCTAATCACTCTGATAGATCCGTATTTAGAAAAAGATGGATGGAGTACAGTTTGGAGCAAATCATCCAAGAAGATACTGTATCAGATTTAGATCACTTCAGCACAAGCAATCGTCTAGAATCTACAGCCTGCTCATACTAAGATGGAGATTTCACCAAAGAAATTGTCGCAATCAGAAGAAAAAGTGAAGAATTACGTCGTTAATACCGATAGCGTGGGGGCGGGGGTAGGAAAGGGGCTACCTATGTTAGATTGGTTATCTCAGATTCGGGGAAGAAAATCTTCGAACCCCTGACCATGTATAATTATCTTTTTTCCCCACCGAGGTATTATGAATTTAATGATTGTGATTTTGACTATATTTTAACTATTTCTAATGATAAAATAATTAATTTGCTCAATCTAACTCCAATATTGATTCCCAAACCAATCCTCAAATTGTACTTAATTTTGATGAACCCATTAATAGGATATAGAAGATGTCAACAAAACTTGTTACGATAGCACCAAGAGTGAGGAACCAGTCCTCAAGTGCCACAGTGCACCACTTGCTATCAGTTTGGTTCTCTCCAATGAAGAAGAAGAGACACCAGAAATTTTGTCTATAGCATCTCAGGAAGAAGAAATCACAGAAATAAATCTGAGGAGCAGGAAAGTGTTAGCCTCAAGGTCAGCTCCAGTTGATAAAGGAAAATAGATAGTCACTAAAGAAGAGCTACCGCCACCTCGGCCAGTGGAAGAGCCACATAATCAAGCTAAAATTGGAGGATTATGTAAAGTGGATTATAATGTGTGAGCTCACATTAGGAGGTTTCTGGACAAACTAAGCATTTACGATGCTCTGATCCTGTCAAAGAAGATGAGAGAGTCTCTGGTTACAGCCTTGCTTGGCCTAGAGGTTTGCTTAGCTCAATTGGCCAGCACATCCTCGGATGAAGTCTGTCTGTTAAAGAACAGTCTGAGATAACCTTCACAAATGAAGACTTGTTGCTCGGTACCACTGACCACAACTGACCGCTCTACATCTCTGTTAATATTGACAGATTTGTACTGTCTAAGGTTTTGGTAGACCGAGAGCATCACACAATCTATTGAGTCTACAGACATTGACATATTTGGATATTGAGGCTCAATAGCTTACAACCTATCAAATGATGTTAAGAGTATTTAATCAAAAGGGAGAAAGAGCCCTTAGATCAATTACACTATTAATGAAAGCTGGAGAACTAGTAACAACCGTAAAATTCAAAATCATTGATGTGGAGACCTCTTTCAATGCTTTACTTGGATGACCATGGATTCACAAGTATAATATGGTTCCATCATCACTGCACCAATGCATCAAGTATTTCAAAGAAGGGAATAGCATTGTATTAAGGGACATTTACAGCCATTTTGAGTTCACAAAGTAGGTGTCCATGGAGATGCTGCCTACTATGCACCTCCAAAGAAGTATGTCTTTTCCTGTGAAATTGTAACAAATAAAGTGGACATTTCAGAAGAATCACAAAAAAAAGGCCATTAAACTCCGCTTCAACGGTATACTACCGTTTCCTCAAAACGAGCGGGTAGTGGTTCTTTTAGCCCATACATCCGAGATTGAGGCTAGGGACATGGACGAGGAAGAACCAACACGATTGTTGAACGGACTAGGCTGACAATCAACATTGACATGGAAGAAAGTTCTGATGAAGAAATCTCTAAGAAAGAAATGACAATTATAAAATAGAAGAAACCTCAGTATTAGATTTCCTTGGAATATGTGAAGAAAGATGAATTTGAGTTGATGTATGATCGGATCAACCACTATGTGAATGTCATGACCCTTACTCCAATCTACCCTAAAAAATTTGAGAGTTTAGAGATCAAGAAAGTCTGTAGTATTGGTTTGAAGCCGATCAAGTTCTACCGTGCTTCCCCTTCTACTAGTTTTAAAAATCATGTAAATTTGGATGAGTATTCTAATGAATTAATGAAATTACCTTTTGGTTTCTTTTCTCCTTGTATACAAAAGTTAATGCAACAGGGATATGTGTCGAAACAATTGCCAAAGGATAAGTTACAACTTTTTGAAAAATTGTGGAATGTTAAAAATCGAACTCCTAACTCGAAAGAAGGTATCAAATTTGGTATAGTAGGACCAGTCGATGAATCAAAATTTTGCATGGTTGTTACTAGAGGATTGAAAGAGGATTGCCTCGATGTATAAGATGACTCTCAAGATTAGTTAATAGGTGATGTCCCACAAGAATTTGAAGAAGAAATTAGGACAACGATTGATGAATTAAAAAAGATCAACGTCAGAACTGAGGAACAACCCCGACCTACCATCATAAGTTATCTACTCAATAAGAAAGAATCTACAGAACTAATAGAGTTTTTGTCAAAATTTAAAGATTATTTTGCATGGAGCTATGATGAAATGTCTGGGCTGTCAGTAGAAGTTGCAGTACATAAGCTCGGGGTGGACAAAGATATGACCCCAGTAAAATAAGCTCCCAAAAGAATGTGCCTCGAGATAGAGCAACAAGTCATTATCGAGATAAAGAAGTTAATACATGCTAACTTTGTAAGAGAAGAGAAATACCCACATGGTTAGCCAGCATTGTGCCAGTTAAGAAGAAAAATGGACAAATCCATATTTATGTTGACTTCAGCGATTTAAATAAAGCATGTCCAAAAGATGAATTTCCACTATCGATACCCTAATTAATGGTGTACATCACATCGACACATGAGATTTTCTATTTTATGGATGGATCGTTAGGATACAACTAAATCAAGATGGCTCCAGATGATGCAACACTTACAACTTTTAGGACACTGATTGGGATCTTTTGCTACATAGTGATGCCATTCAGGTTCAAGAATGTTGGAGCAACATATCAACGAGCTATGACAAAGATCTTTGATGACCACAGTCACAACCAAGTAGAGTGCTACATTGATGATTTGGTCATAAAAAAAAAAAAAAAAAATAGACCATTTGTGTGATTTGAGGATTGTAATCGAATGATTATGATAATATAATCTAAAGATGAATCCCTTAAAGTACGCCTTTGGCGTCACCTCTAAGAAATTTCCAAGATTTATTGTTCGTCATTGAGGAATAGAGATCAGTCCAGATAAGATTAATGCTATCTTGGAAATGCCTCCTCCCAAAACCTTGAAACAACTATGTTTCTTTTAAGGAAATTTGGCATATCTGAGATGCTCTATTTCTCATCTCTCAGGTTGGTGTCAACCCTTCTTGACATTAATTAAAAAGGATGACAAATTCATTTAGGAAGAGAAATGCCAACTGACCTTCAAGGATGTTAAGCGATACTTAATGAAACCTCCTATTTTGGCAGCCCCTATCCCGGGAAAACCCTTGATACTTTATATTGCAGCCTTAAACGACTCTCTCAGAGCCTTATTAGCTCAGATCAATGATAAGGGTAAGGAAAATACACTATACTAATTGAGTCGTCGTCTAATACCAATAAAGGTAAAGTATGCCTATTGAGAAGCATTGTCTTGCTTTAATTTTTACTGCACAAAAGCTTAGACATTACATGCTTTCTCATAAGATTAACCTTATTTGGAAAGTTAATCCATTGCAATATTTAATGACCCAACCAACACTTTCCAGATGTTTAGCAGGATAGTCAATGATTTTGTTGTAATTCGTTATAACTTTTGTTGCCCTTCAGCTATCAAATGATATATTTTAGCAGATTTTCTCACTGCGCACCCACTTCCAGCTGGGTCCCCATTCAATGATGAATTACCAAATTAACATATACTAGAAATAGAACCGTCCAGTGCCAAAAATTGGGAAATGTATTTTGATGGAACATCATCAGTCAAGAAAGACAAATGATAAAAAATGGTTGTACTAGGCAAAGCAGGAGTTGGGATGATTTTTATCATCCAGATAAGGGTATGTTGAGATTCTCCTACCAACTGATAGAGCCTTGTACAAAAAATAAAGCAAAATATGAAGTATTGATCACTGAGTTGGAATTAGCAATCTCGATGGGTATAACACATATTGCCGTCAATGGAGACTCACAACTCGTCATCCAACAAGTTACCGGACAATACAAGATTTTATAGCCAAGGATAGCAGAATACCGCCAGTACAAAATGAAACTGTTAGAGTAGATCGCTAGTGTAACTCTACTCCAGATTACTCATATCGATAACGTCCATGCCGAAGCTCTAGCAAAACTTGCCAAGGAACTGGTACGTCCACCGGAGGATTGCATCATCATTAGAGTACAAGGATGAAGAGTTTTGTCTTAAATTGACCTTGAAAAATTAAAAAATCTAGTAAATGAAGAAGGACGGATGGTTACAGTTGTTGACTTTAATGAAGACTGGCACTAGCCATTGATAGAATATTACAAATTGGAAAACTGTTAGAGGATAAGTCTGAGGCATACCACATCACAAGAAGAGCTATGTCACATGCTCTAGTGGGTGATGTCATCTATAAAAGAGCATTCAATCAGATATGGTTGCGATGTCTGAGCATAGTATAAGCACAAAATATCATCAAAGAAGTACATGTCGGATTGTGTGGCGCTCACCAATCAGGGCCAAAAATGAAAATGAAGATCAAAAGACTTAGATATTATTGGTCAGCAATGATATTCAATTGCATGGATATATCAAGAAGATGTCACCTTTGCCAAGTGCATGGGGTGGTCTTACACCAACCTCGGAATGTGCTACACCCAACCGTCGCCTCGTTGCGATTCGAGTGTTCGGACATGGACATAATAGGTCTGATATACCCTCCATCCTCTATGTGACATAGATTTATTCTTGCTGCTAAGGATTACTTCTCTAGGTGGAAAGAGGCAGTGCCATTACGAGAGGTTACAAAACAGCATGTTTTGCAATTTTTTAAGAGCCAAATCATCTATCATTTTGGTGTACCGTGCAGAGTGATTTTTGACAATGGAACAGACTTCAAGAGTACAAAGATCAATAATTTTGTTAGACAACATGGGATAGACTGGAGATACTCTATGATGTACTATCCCAGGGCAAACGGACTGGACGAGGCCTTCAATAAGATGCTTGTGCAAATCTTAAAAAAACATTGGACGAAAACAAAAGAGATTGGTATAATAAATAATTATAAGCTTTGTGGGCCTACTAGGCAATGTTCAAAATTCCCACTCAGTGTACACCGTACACACTTGTGTATGGGTCTAAAGTCGTACTATCACTAGAAGTCCATACATCGTCTCTCAGATTTGCCATTGCCCAAAAAATTACAATCAAAGAAAGTACAAAGCTCAGACTTGAAGAATTAGAAAGTCTCGAAGGAAGATGACTGGAGACACAACAACATTTGGAGCTTTAACATGAAAGGATGGTGTATACTCATGATAAATTGGTTCTCCCGAGGGCGTTCAAAGTTTGGTTACCTCATTCTTGTTCTCAAAAGGCCTATTATCGCACATTGCAAGATAGGTGAAAAGTTCAAGCCAACTTGGGAGGGACCATTTGTCATAGAGAAGGTCTATTGGGGAGGATCTTACCAGTTGGTGGATTTTTGAGGTGAAAGACCTATGTTGTTGGTTAATGGCCACTATTTGAAGACATATTACCCAACGTGACATTGCTTGAAATCAACCATTTTAAATTTTTTATTGTTCTGGGGTTATTTATTTGGCCAAGTGTCTATGATTGGGTCCAAAAATTTTTAATGAAGTTAACCTCAATAAAGTGAAATATTTTGAAATATTCCACTTTAATTTCTTACTTTTATCTTTAGTTTTTGAATTTTATTAAATTAAAATAAATTTGTCAGCACTATTTTTAGGGGGAATCATCCCATGGAAGCTGTCAGCTGCCAGAATGGAAATCACGATGCCCACTTAGGAGGGAAATTTACTTTATATATATTATTAGTTTTAGAAAAATATAAAATCAAACTGATCCCATATTTTTTAAAGTTTATATCAAAGAGCACTATACCTCAAGCTATGTATCTATCTTGAAAGATAGACACATGACTTGATAGTGAGGCTCAATCAAATAAAATAAGAAATGTATGACATCCGTTTGGTCTGCGAAATCATTTTATTATAAGCCAATAAGTTCTCCTATTTAATATGAAAATTTAAATAGGGTTTATATTAAGTTGGGTTCGTTAAATTTTCCTATGAAAGCAAGCCCTGATAGTTAATTACTTCTTAGAAAATCGAAGTTACGTAAGAAAACTTTTGATAAAAATTAGGGGATATTGTCTTAAAAAATTTCAAAGGATAGGACTTTTCAAAAGAGATCGAACAAAGAGGTGTGAAATGGGAATGACTCAAATTTGGAAAATTTATTTTTGGAATCCAAAGGAAGAAGAACTAGGGGATATCACGGATCCTGAGGAGAAGCTCAGTGACATTTGAATCTATCCTTCTATTTGGCTTCAATTTAGAGGAGAAATATTGAAATGTTTCAACTTGCCAATTTTATTAATTAGGGCTTACATTCATGTGAAACGAGCACACAAATTGCCTGGAAGATGTGAGGATTTAAATCGTAATGAACGACAACCTCATGATCCTAAAACATGTTAGGGCTTATGTTGTATAGCAGAGCTATACAAAGGCCTAAAGAAAAGTTAATTATTTATATCGCACTAGGCGGACAACCTCAAAGTCCTATAGCTTGTCGTTTAATTCTAAAGAATGATTTAGCTGGTGTAAACATGTTTTGCTGTTGAAGATGGTCGTGCTACCCACAATGCTAGCTCCAAGCTCCTCGTCTTAGCGAGTTTAAGTTTTCTAATGTGTCAAGTCATGATGTCAAATCAAGTGTTTCCTAAGGTTATGGTTATTTAAATATCACAGGGAGTGTTAAATTTGATTAGAGTGACACAAGTTAGGATCCCACGGTTCCCTCATTCCGATATCATTATTTTTTTTATTTTACTTTGCTTAAATGGATTACAAAACCCATTTAAACCGGAAAGATCTCATTAACAACCGTAGGTTACCTCCTCTGAGGGACTCACATAAATTCAAAAGGACATTTAAAGTTTAGTGAAATTTTAAAGGATTTATGGTTACCTTTGAAACAATTAAATGTTTGTTTTTGAAAATGTTGATTAATTTTTGAAAAAGTTGTTTTGATTTTGCAAGTGAAGTAAGGTACTCACCCAAGCAGTTTATAATATTTGCAAAAAGTGTGATGACAGCAATTAAATATCACTATAAAAGTGTACCTGCCATCTTCTCGGCATTCCAGCTGAAATGTTATTTTTTCTCAACATTTATGTATTTTTGCATGGGACAAAGTAAGATATGGAAGTTTTGACCAGTTGAAGGTAAAACTAACAGACCCCAAGTATGACTTATTGAGTCCCAAAAGATCTTAATGGATAATTTTAGGATAAGACATAGCAAGTTCAAGTTGTCCTCTAAAATATTTAAGAGATTATAAAGTGTTCAGGGAATGAGCCTGAATTGCTTTAAAGATCCCTTGAAACATTTGGGTTCATTTTGAACTTATCATATTGCTCTACTAATCATCCCAAGTAAAACTAAAATTACCCCATTACTCAGTAAACTTTGACATTTTAATCATCCTGAGGATAGGGTACCTAATTATTCAGTTGATATTTCACTTAAAAGTTATGTAAGTGAATGCCCCTAAGGCAAGTTTCATCCATTAAGGACCTTTGTAAACACCACTAAAGTTGGGCTTGTAGTGCTAATCATTAGTCATATTATCCTTTAAATTCCATCAAATGAATTAAATATCAAGCCTAGATCACTACTAAGCCCTTTAAATATAATGGGAGAAAGATTAACAAAGATTTAGAATTTTAATTTAGTTGATGTGGATTTTGATTAAAAATGGTCAGATCATCATTAATTGTGGACTTAATCATGAGTGAAACATAATCTCCCTAATTTAAGCCCATCACTTGGAAACTATTTGATCTTTGATTAACTTCCAAATCTGATAATTTAGAAAATTCATAATTTTATTCATATCATGCGAATGTGGCAAGTTGGTTTCTACATTTTACCATTTTGTTTCAATCATCCAAACATATTCCTTAGGATCAAAATTACCCATTTTCCATTTGGATTAAACCTAAATTTTGATTAAGTAATTAAAATCCAGAATGACCACTTTATCCTTGGGGCTCTTCACCTCATTACTCACGAAGCATAATTCAAGTGACTTAAGAGATTTTAGAGTACCCTATTCATAGAGTAATTAAAACACTAGAGGAGAAAAATGTGGTTCTCAAATTTTAATTTAAATAATATTTTAACTTAGAAAATAGGATTTTTCTTTTTTTTATTTAAATAATCAAAGTAAAGCTTTTGGTTTATGAGAAAAGTATTAGAGGTTCCTTTAGGTCAAAGAAAACACTTAATCAAAATACTATGATTTTTAAAATTAAGTTTAAATTTAATTTTATAATTATTTATTAGTTTTTTATAATTTAATTAAATGGAAAATATGTTTTAATTACCAAAAAATTATTTTTACATATTTATTAAACCTCTCTGAGTCCAGAGAACTTAAGGAAACAAATTTTATATTTCTATTATTTTTAATTTATTTATTATAATTATTTTAATGAGAAAATAAGGGAAATACATTTTTAAGCATTTTAAAATTTATTTTTAACTTAGAAAAATTAGGAAAAATATTTTATTGAGTCTCAAATGATCAGAAAACAATTAGGAAAATTTGGAAATATTTTTGTATTTTTGGAATTCTTAATTATTTTTAATTCAAAATAGAGCTAAAAAAAGTATTTTATCAAAAATGAAATTTATTTTTTCAAAGTGCTCTGATCACAAGGAACTCAGAAAATCACTTTTCATAATTTTGCTAAGTTTATTTAATTTAATATATTATTTTTCTGCAAAAAATATAATGCTGCTTGAAAAATCAGCTTTAGTGCTTGAACTTAAATCAAAAAAATTTCAAATTTTTATAGTTGATTAACATGATTTTTACACACAAATTAGAAATGATTTTGTTAATTTTCAATGAAAATTTAATTTAAACAAATTAATACAAGATATATACACTTAATTAATTATAGAAATTCATAAAATTATTCAAGCAATCATGATATTTTTCCTAGACTTCTCAGACAAAAAGAAGCATACTAAAACTTATCCCATGATTCTCCAAGCAATATTTTAATTTATATAATTAATTTAAGCGAAAATAGCCATTTTAGCTTAAAAATTATGGTTAGAAGCACAGAGATGTCCTCTAACCTTGAAAAAAGTAGAGAACATAGCCTCTATCATGGAAACAAACTCTTAAATTTTCAAGCTATGGTGAGCAAGTCTTAACCATGATGAATTGAAATATCACAAAGAGTATTTAATTAATTAAAAATCAAAGAGTAAGCAAATAATTTTTATTTTATGTCCACATTATTCTCCTCTCTTCACTGAGCAAGAGAGTATTTTTATTTTATTTTTGTGATTTTTTACACCAAGATATAAATTTTTGAAGTTCTGGTATTTAAATAAATCCATAAAATCCATACTTTTCTACTTAAACACGTGGCACCACCTTAACCTCGACAGCTCCGAAGTCCCCACGTGGATCTCCGCTATTCAATGCCTCTAGCCACGTAGCTACCTCATCATCCCGCCTTTTTGTTCCATCAGCTTGTCTGGCTCCATCATGATCGTCCATTGGATAAACGTGCGATTGGACAGTATCCATTAATTATCCCCAAATAACCTAAACCGTAAGCCGTTTACACTAAAACCTTAAGATCTTGAGCTAGACTCAACCAAATCACTTCAAGTTTGTTCCTACACCTTCATATACTCGAGACAAACATGTCTATACCGCTTATACAATATGAAATATATTAAATATGTATGGAGAATCAAATTAAGCTCAGTTTAGAGCTGAGGCTCAATACCTTTGTCTGAGAGGGGTGGCTTCAATTAGATGGTTATAGTAGCTTCAATTGGGTCCAATGAACCTCCAGATGAAGTCCCGGTCTATGGTGAATTGTCTAAGTATGATTTTAATTAAGGTCATTTTTAGGTGTTGATCAAATTCTATGCTAGAGGCTCTCTGTGATGGGGCTTCTGCCGGGAACCAACTCCTCTCACTCTGGTCCAGTTAATTAAAATTTGGTGGACTATGGAGGTGTGGGGAAATTTGTCCTATTTTGGGCTGAAATTTTGAACTCAAAATTGAGCTCTCACAGCGGGAACCAGAGGAGGAAAATAATGGAATTGAGCTGAGTTCTTGGTAATTCTCTGGAAATAATTGGACAGAGTTTCCCAAGTACATTTGCTAGCTCTCTCCCATGGCCGTGGAGGGGGTGGTTTAAATAGAATAGGCTATGGTGGCTCTAAGACCAAGCTAAGGTGGCCAGGGTGCTGCTTAGGTGTAGGGAAGAAAGGTTCTAATAGCCAATCAAGCTTAGCAAGCTCATGTGAGTTCAATCTTAGGTTTTGACCAACTTGGGTTCGTTTGGGCTGACTATTTTGGCGGCTGAGGTGGTGGCCGGCTAGGGTCTAGTCACCTCTTGTCTTAGGGATGTCAGCGGGTGGTTAATTATGCTTAACTTCCAAGGGTAAGCAATGATGGAAAAGATATTTCAAGTTTAGGACAAATATTGGTTAAATATTTTAAATCAAGGGACCATTGGTCCATAGCTCATTTATGGTGGGCTAGGGGAGTCTAGCCTGGTCACTAAGGTCCATAAGTTGGCTGTAGAGGCTTTGGCTTGATCAATTTGGCATGACTTAGTCAATTTTGGTGCATGGGATCAATTTGGGTCAAATTGGCTTGAAGTTGGGTTTGGGTTAGACTAGTCTGACATTAGACTCAATTTATTGAGCAATTTGGTGTAGATAATTGTCATAAAGATTTTAGAAAAGATTTGGAGTGATTTTGAATTGATTTGGAGGTTCAATTCGAAGGAATTTGGGCATTTAATCAATTTGGGGATGTTGGGTTAGACTTGGGTTTAGGTTAGGCTAGAGTTAGGCTAAGTCTAAATTGAGGGTTCAAAATGGTCTAGAAGGATGTTATGAAGAGTTTTCAACCTTAATTGGCTGTCAATTCTGGGATTTAGGAGTTCAACTTAATGACATTTGGAGACATGGCTAAATTGGGGCAAAATTGAGGGTTTTGGAATTGGGTGAAATTAGGCTGAGATTTAGTTTAAATTGAGTTTTTTAATGATGAATTTGAGTTTAGAATTGAAATTAAGAGAAATTGGAACAAAATTGGTGGACATTTAAGGTGAATTGGGGTAATTGGGCATTTAAGGGCAAATTGGGGCTTTTGGTCAAAAGGGGTCAAATTGGATTCAATTAAAGGTGAAAATTGGTTTTAGGGACATTTAAAATGATTTTGAAGGTTTTGAGAATGTTTGGGCCACCAAGTGTATTTTGGTAATTTTGGCAATTTTTGGGATATTTTTATAATTTTGGGAGATTTTGGGTAATTTGGATGGTTTCAAATGGTTCGAGAAGATTTTTGAACAAATTGGGGTATTTTGGGTGAAATTGGAAATTTTGGTCAAAATTAGGGTTTAGTGGTGTTTTGCTAAATTGGGTAAATTTGGGGGGGAAAAGGCTAAGTTAGGTATTTTGGTGAAAGTGAGGTGTCAACCNGGCATAAGGCTAAGTTATTTTGGGGTATTTTGAGTGAAATTGAGGTGCCAACCATCCTATTTGAGCTATGGACCAATGAAATCTCCATTTGGGTCCGTTATGTACTAGACTTATCTAAACCCTAGCCTAGGGCTAGTGAGTTTAGGGGACCATCTACATGAGTCTCCGAAAAGATCAAGGGATCAAAGTTAACATGTTTGGGTTCAGGGTTGTGAGTGGGGGTGTAATGTGCAAGTGATAGACAATATATGCACTAGCTTAAGATCAACACCCAGAGTCCACCCTAAGGCCAAGCAAACCTATGGGAACTCTCCTTGAGGTCCCCCATATTGTCCCCACCTACTACGTGCTATGTGGAACTTCAAGTTGAGCAGAGAAGAGTTTAGATTTTCTAGTGACAAGGGGTCCTTTTCTAGTCCTCTAGGAATAGTCAAAGTGAGGTCAACAAAATTGAATAAATAAAATTTGCACTTGTATAAATTAAAGATTTTGTTTAATAAATACTTCATTTTTTGTTCTTGTTTGTGCTAAATTTTAGGTTACTGATGTTTTTTTGTCTTCTGCAAAAAAAATGTTGGGACAAAAGCTGACTTTCTCCTTTAGAGACGGCTTGAATCTCACATTGAATGAAGAAAGTGAAGCTCACGGTGGCATCATAGAATTTGACTTAGACTTCAGTCAGGTCAACATGAATTATGAGGTTCCCCTGATGGGCATAGTCAGTCACTAAGAGAGAGAAGGATTATCGCCACTGCTGAGGGTCGGTAACAAAGAGACTCCTCGCTGAAGAGGAAGAAAGTGATAACACAACAAAATCCAATGAAAGGGACTACCCATTTGCTATCCATGATAACTGCACCACCAGGGAATTTAGTTAGTGTTGATGAGGAAAAAATGTTAGATGCTCCACTAAGAAGAACTCAACGTCGTAACGCTAATCGCCACAAGCATTGTGCCTTCTTACGTGAGGAAAAGAGACGTATGAATGAGGTAGAAAATACGCTCACCCCAATTCATGAGGGATAAATTTATGATCCCTTCATGAGAGAAACTTCTACTAGTTTTCTTGTTACAGAGGACGATTCAGAGTTTGTTGAGAGCAGACGCTACCAGTAGTTCCATATGCACTTTACAGGGGTTGCCCGATGTGCAACGTTGAGATTTTCGTACAAGTAGCGATAGGAGGAGCATTCATGGAATGCCCGATGATCTCCAAAATTATAGTTGTGTACAAATAATAAAGTTGACTCTGCTTTGTAGAGACACGAAAAACTTGGTTCGTTATTTTATGAATAAGAAATTGAAGCAATTTATGTTGGGATTCTACGCAAGTATACATATCGCTATCAAATAATACAGGACCTCCTGTTTAAGCCCCAAATATTGATCCCACGAGGAAGGTTTAAATTTGAAATGGAAATTTAAATAGGAAATTCACCAAAATAAAGAAAATTTACTACCCTAATTTCAAAAATTTAAGGTGCTATCATAACTAAATTATCAATTACTAGCAAAACTGTAAAGCAAAGCTAAACAAAAACTACCAAACTATGTTTTTGTGATGAAATTATCTAATATGAGAAAACATCTTTTCCACTACAATGAGTTTTTGGTTAAATGAAAGAGATAAATGGTTTGAATTTGTATTTTGCCAAGTAAGAGTAATTTTAATTCTCTACCCTTAGTCAAGTGTAATTGAGAATAGTTGGCTAATCTCAGGTTTAGCCTCTAAATCCATGGTTAGGCTGGAAGGATACTTGCTCTCACTCCAGAGCTCCCCACTTCCTTTCCCATGGAGGCTAACTCTTGCTTTAGCTCTTAAACACTAAGAACAAAATTGGGATTTTAGTCTGTCGCCCTAGAATCTCCAATTCTTTGCCAAATAAAATATATTTCCCTATTTATTTGCACCCAATTCCATGAACGAAACACTCCTTCATGGAATCGAATGTGATTCTGACTTTATTGTAAGACTTATACTTCATTTCCCAGATAGTATCTTTCATAAATATGTTAACATTTTAATTCACCAAATAGAAAAGTAAATTAAGAACGGAGTGAAAAATCATCATAATTTATTTTATATTTTAAAATTGGCACATCCAAATTATATCTTCATTTCACCATATCTCAGAGTAGAGAGAAAGACAAAGAAAACTACTCAGACCTCATGAGAAAGATACAACAAAATACGAATTTCATGAATAAAAGAAAGTTTATACACCAATAATAAACAAACACTACTTATCTTCAATTCTTCCTCAAAGCAAATCCCTTATAGCATCTCTTAGAATCTTTCTCTCTTTACAAGACTCTTGATTTTCTCTTCAAAGATGAATGGAAGAAGAAGTCTCTCACTTCTCTCCCGCTCAAACAACTCTTAGGAGAAATCACACTTAGACTCACCACACTAAACAATACACACAATGAAACACTCCAGAAAACTCAATAACACACTAGCCCCCCTTGTTCTGATCAATTTTAGCTCTAAATAAGCATAATGTCAGTTTTTCAAGGGGTGTATCCAATAATTCTTTAAAAAGCATCCAAATTCATTTAATCTTCTAGAAATTTGCCCAACACTGATATTGGCGTCGTCGGTGCCCACGTTGGCGTCGTAGGTGTCCGTGGTCTGAATTGGTTCTTGTGCTCTCTATCAAATGGTGCCATCAGCACCCAGTCTGGCACCGTTAGTGCCCTTGCTATTATGGACTCCTCCTTCATGCTAGCAACGTTGGCGTCCTTGCTGGCGCCGTCGACACTGAGTTTTCTTTCAAAACACCATTTTGACTCCAAATTTCATCATTTTTACTTCAAGTGCTAAAAATCATCAGCCTGAAATAAAACATGAAAATACCTTCCTTTAAGGTGCAATATCACCAAAAATGAGTATAAAACATATGTCTAAGAATGCATATATTTTTGGTGCATCAAAGTCCCCCAAAGTTAAATGAAACTTGCCCTCAAGTAACTCCTTTACTACATAAAAATATGACTTATAGTAAAGAGTTTAACTTCTAGATTTCCATATTTTGGTCTACTAATTCTCATAGCATAACTTAATAAAAGAATTAAAAATAACTCAAGCTATTACTAAAGGTATAAGAATATCTAGCAGTCAAGTCTAAGATTTTTGATTTTCTATTCTTTTCAAGGAAAATTGCAAATTGTCATATTGAAGCCACTTATAATGTCCATATGAAAAAGAACTTAATGAAAACTTTACTAGTACATATGCTAATACTTCAATACAAGTTTAGAGAATGTAGTCAAGCCTTCTTCTTTAAGTTGATTTAAAATAAGCTATTTTTTTATTAAGCATCTTATCAAGCTTCTCCTCACACACACACACACACACACACACACAAATATATATATATATATATATATATATATAAGGAGCATTATACGGCTCCCTACATGTTGATCATCAAAAGTGTTACAAAGGTTCCTAAAGGAGGGGTTCCTAGACAAAGGGAGGGAGCTCAATCCTCAAAAGTTTCGAGAGAGTTACAAGTAAAATAAAAACAAAAAGGAGAAAGCAAACATTGCACTAAATCTCTTTAAGTGGGCTTGGTTTGAATCTGAGGTGAGGGATCTTCAGCTTGTCACCATGAAGTAGGAGGGCAAGGGGGGGTAGGAGGTGTGGTATCAACAGAAATAGAGTTGGCATAGGTTCCTTGTCTGGCAAGCCAATTTGCAGGTTGGTTACCTTCTATATAAATGAAAGACATATGAATTGTAAGACTATTGTAGAAAATGTCAATTTTTTTCTTCCATTGCATATGATGCCATGAGGATGGCTTATAAGAATTCAACAAAGAGATAAGCTGTAAATAGTCAACCTTAATCCAAACTTTATGCCAAGTTGCTTTATGTGCAAATATAAGGGCCCAATAGATAGCAATAAGCTCAGCTTCAAGAGCATCATTTGCCACAGTGGGAGCATGGAAGAAAAGTAGACAATTACTGGAGGTGAAAACACCTCCCACCCCTGCACCCCATTTAGAGAAGCTACCATCAGTGTATATTTTCATGGTTAGAGTATCAGGAGGGTTCCAAGTGGCAGTCTCAATTCTTTTGTGATTAGTAGTGTTACTGGTCTGAGCCATATTTAAGCTAGGGCAGTTCTTAAGCTGAGTAATTTTGTTTAGATAGGCAACACAGTTTCTGGTTACCTTGTTGTTTTGGATACTCTTATCATCATGTTTGTTGTTGTTCCTACCCATCCACAAGAACCAAGCCACAATGAGGGGGATTGACTCCTCCTGTGTACTTCTCCAGCTATGCTAACCAGCATAAAGACTAGTCCAGTCCTTGTCCAAGAGATCCTCCTTCATCCCATAAAGGAGCTCTTTCCACACCTCTTGAGCAAACCCACATTTGAAAAATAGGTGGTTAATGTTCTTATCATATTTCAGACAAAGATAACATCTAGAGGGTCCTCTTAAACCTTTGAGTTTAAGAATATCATCAGTGGGTAAAAGGTTGTTGAATAATCTCCAGCAAAAGAAAGATATGGAGGGGGATAGAAATCTGTTCCAAATGACCTCACCCCAATTGACCTTCTCCCAAAGATTCAACTTGGCATAAATTGCTTTGGTTAGGAATTGGTTAGTGTAACTTTGCCAAATGATCTTATCCTTTATGCCTTTATCAAAAACAGTTCTAGTGACTAGAGATAAGTGAGGCTCCTGAATGAGAGATTGGAGCTTAGGAACATCCCAGGAGTCCCCATCCCAGAAGTCACAAACTAGGAGCTGAGGGTTAAAGTCTGGAGGGGGGGGGGACAATCCAGTCTTTAGGACACCAGTTCTCAAGCCAAAATTTCACTTTACCATTTCTTAAATCCCAAATGTACATGTCTTCAGCTTGCTCTCTGAATTTTAGCATATTTGTCCAAATTTTGGAGTCTCCCAGCTTTTTAGTGATAATGGAGGGGTGTTGGCCCTTGCAATACTTACGATACATGAATATTGCCCACAAAGAAGTTTGTGCTCTAAAATGAATCCACATCTTACAGAAATTAATGTTTACAACTTGCTGGAGCCCCTTGAACTCGAGCCCACGAGCTGAAATGGGTTTGGCTACCTTCTGCCAAGAAGCCCAATGTAACTACTTTCTTTGACCAGCCCATAAAAATCTATTAAAAGCACTCTCCAACTGGATTTGGGTGCTTTTCTCGAGGTAGTTGGTTTGAAGGATATAAGAGGGGAAGGTAGTCAGCATACTTTTCAGAAGAGTGATCCTTCCCCCATTAGACAAGAAGGAGTGAGACCAGCTGGATAGAGTTTTTTGAATTTTCTGTAGGATCTCATCAAATTGGGTCAATTTTGATCTTCCCCTAATGAGTTGAACCCCCAGATACCTTACAGGGTCCCTAGCAGTAGAGAAGCCAGTGTAGTTGGAGATCTAGTGCTTGGTATTAGAAGAAGTCCTCTTGTTAAATATAAGTTGGCATTTAGTAGGAAAGAATTCCATTCCAGATTGTTTCTAAAAATGTTGTATGCATTTATAAACCTTCTTCACAACAAGCTTATGAACATTGGAGAATATCATTACGTCATCAGCATACATGAGATGTGAGATAGCTAAATTGGATCTGTGGTGAAATCTGTAGTACTGATTGTTGAGAATGTTCCTGTCAAGCATTCTAGAAAAGTAATCCATAACAATAATAAAGATAGTGGGAGAGAGTGGATCACCTTGCTTTAGTCCTCTAAAAGCATTGAAAGCCCCCTGGAGTTGGCCATTGATAAGGATGGAGTGGTTGTTATTGGTAAGCCACCTTTGAATGAAATTTTTGAATTGGGGCCGAAATCCTCTAGCTGTGAGTATACCCAAGATAAAGTTCCAGTCAATGGTGTCATAGGCCTTCTTATTATCTAATTTGTATATGAGATTTCCTCCTCTGCTGATATTTTCAAGATCCAAAGTGAGTTCCTGTGCCAACAACACATTATCATTAATAAATCTACCTTTAATAAAGGAAATTTGGTTAGGACATATGATTTTGTCTAAGTGAGGTTGCATCCTTCTCACAATAATCTTGCTAATGAGTTTGCTAATGACAAAAGTCAGGCTTATAGGCCTGTAGTGATCCCAGGTTTTTTGTAATTCCCCTTTAAGGATTAGCACAATGGAAGTGTTACAGAAGTAGTTGGGGAGGTTGACTCCTTTAAAGAAGCTCTCAATCGCCTCCACAACCTCTACCTTGATGATGTGCCAAGTTTTTTTTGTAGAAGTCAGCTATAAAACCATTAGGACTAGCTGCCTTAGAGCTGTCAATACTGTTTAAGGCTTCCCAAATTTCCTCAATAGAAGGGGGTTCAGTAAGGTTAAGTTGACCAGTGTAATTGGATTCTTCAGCAAAGTACTCTTCATATTCAGTATTAAGTTCAACAGAAGAGTTCAGGAGAGAGCTGTAGAAACTAACAGCATCCTTAGCTATAAGTTCATTATCATTCAGCCATCTGCCATCCTTCAAAATTATGGAATGTATGGTATTGCATTTCCTCTTGTAAGTTATGTATGCATGGTAAAACTTGGTGTTTCTGTCCCCTTTAGAAAAGCCACTTATAGAAGCTTTTTGTTTGAGTATCAGATCCTGAATATCAATGGCTTTATTTAGATTAGTCTGGGCAGTCAGCAAATAAGTTTCAGTGGAATGGTTATTCTGAGCAGCAGCCTCAAGTCTATCAACCTCTTTTTCAGCAGATAACACATTGAAAAACACATTTCCAAAAGTATCCCAACCCCACCTCCTCAAGCCTTTGCTGGTTTTCTGATGCAGAAGGCTAAGCTTGACAAAAGGGTCAGGGTGTTCAATTCCCATCCAGTTAGAGGCAGCACAGTTATTGAAAAGGGGGTGGGTAGACCACATGTTTAGGTATCTGAAAGGAGGGTGGGGTGAGGTGGTAACTAGGAGGTTATGGAAATGAGGAGAGCTCTGTGGTCAGAACAAGTGAGGGCTAGGTGGGTAAGAAAAGCAAGGAGATAGTGTTTCTGCCAGAGGTCATTAACTAACATTCTGTCTAGTCTTTCCCATAGAAGACTCCTCTTCTAAGTGAACTTAGGGCCCTAGTATCCCAAGTCAAACAAACCAGCCTGCTGTATTTGATCATTGAAATAAGTCAGTTTAGACAAATTGGGAGGTCTCCCTCCAGACTTCTCAGCTGCATTAGAGATGCAAATAAAATCTCCCCCCACTATCCAAGGGGAGTTCATATTTTTACTGATGAGATGTAAGCCTTCCCATAATTCTAGTCTATCAGCTTTCAGACTGCCAGCATAAACAAAAGTGGCATACTCCAAATGTCCTTGTACAAGCAGTGAGAGATGTATGAACTGATGATGGTCCATAATAATGCTCCACTGAATTTCTTTCCTACAAAAGAACCAAACTTTATTATTTTTGTTAGCATAATGTGAGAAACTAGGGAATTTTCGGAGAATTCTCTGAGAGTTATGTTGAACCAAAGGTTCAAGTATAGTAAAGCACCACAACTTGGTTTTTTATTGAGATAGATAAGTCTTTTTAAAGATTAAGGATGGGCAATGCCCCTGATATTCCAACAAAGCATATTAATCATGGGGTATATATATATATATATATATTCATGTGAGGATTACTATATCTGGTTATCCTTTAATAATTTTGAACTTCACTATGCTCTTCTTGAAGTTAAAAACTTTTCACATTCCTTTACTTTATAAATTCATATCTGTTTTGAAGATTTTTCATAAAGTTTCATTCTTTTCTTCTTACATGAAACTCTAAGATTCTTAATATTTCAAAAATACAAATTCCTTTACTTAAAATGGAAAAATATAGTCTTATTTTCTCATACCAATTACCTTATAATCTAGAATTAACCTTTATTATAGAAAGTTTTTACTTAAGCTTACTATATATTTAGAAACACAAATATAGTTATCCAAAGTTAGGCTCTACTACCACAGGTCATGTTAAATTGAAAATTCTAAAATATAGCTAATTGAGGACAAATAAAATTAAGTTTCTTTCTTAAAAAATGAATTTTTATTCCCCCAAACTTATGTTTATAAAAGATTAAGCATGAAAAATTGAAATTACAGGGTGAAAGAAAACAGTTAATACATAATGAAAAGACTTACCTGTTGAAGGTTCTGTTTTATTTTGAAACTTAACTTTGAAATATTGGAGGTGATAGTATAAAAGCTACAAGACTTGAAACATTAAATAACACATAATATATATAAAAATATTTATTGAGAAAGAGTTAACTAAAAATAAATACACAAAGTACTAAAAACAAATAACAGTACTAAAATAAATTTTAATTCAACAACATCTCTACAAATTATAGTTCACAACATAACATTCAATACAAATCAGTTTCACATTTAAAAACTAAATAATATCAACAACAAAAAAATGCAACAAACTATAAATTAAATAAAAGATCAGAACTATGACTAAGAAGCCATCTTCACTCATCATCATCATCATCTTCTTCTTCTTCTTTAAGATAGGATGGCTAGGAAACTGTACTGAGTGGTCACCCCTTATGTATCTTATGATAGCATCATCATATGCAACATCATATTCAAACTTTTGCTTTCTCATATTATCATTATGTGTATTTCTGTCCTCCAAATTTTCAATCCCGTTCTTTATTCTCAAGATATCTCTTTTCTGGATCATCATATGTTCCATAAGTTCCTGGAGAGTAGGAGTGCTCGAAGTAGAAGGAATACTCCTAATCCTTCTTCTAGTTCTCCATCCAACACGAGATTCATAGGTTTTAATATTTTCTGCTCCAATAGGTTTAAGAGGCTCAATTCTTTCCTCTTCAATTCTAAATCATCAACTGGTTGCTTACATAATGTTGAAATCAGGGCAAGGTGTCCTAATTCACATGTCGTCCACCCACAAAAATAGAACGAATGTTCTTATAGATTAAAGATCCAACATCTAAACTACCCATCTGTTGGATACAGAAGTTCAAGATAGCTCTATCCTTAATAACTTCACTATGGTGGCTCATAGGTATCATTCTGGCAAATATAAAGTAATGACAGGCCTTGGATACTGCATTTAACTTAGAAGCAGGGAAGTTTACCTTAACATTATTCTTCACCATCCAAGCTCTTCTTCCATTAGTAAGAAATGAAATAACATCATCCAAAGCCTCGTTTGCATCAGAGAATGCATTGTATATATAGAGAAATGCTTCTTGCAACTGATAGAGTTCATTAATCCTTCTCAGGGTGAATTCAACCATTTTACCATGAACATAAACGTGGTCATCAGAAGTTTCTTTAAAATTGGCATAGAACTCCATGATTATACCAATAACAGCCTCAACAGTAAAGTAAAAAAATTCTCCCACTGCCGAGCAACAATTAATCTTTCGATATTACCACCCAGATTTTTGAACGATCGATCCATAATTATTTTCTTCGTATCCAGTAGACTATTGAAATGAATACTAACATTGTAGTTGATGAATTTTTGGTCATCAAATTCCAATTTTCTCTTTCCTTTGCTAATCCTTGGTGCCATTGTAATCTTTGAAAGAAAGAAGAAAAATCGATAAAATCCAAATAAATTCCAAAAATCTTGAAAATCACAATGTGGAACGTTCTAAACTTAAATCCACTAAGTAAAAGTTCTTCACCAAAGGATTTTCTCAAAATTTCCTTAATAAATTTCAAAATATTGGATCTAGGTATTGTAGGAGTAATCCTTGGTGGAAATAAAATTTTTTAGTTTAAAGTGTAGCTCTTATCGAGAGAAGATGAAATCCAAACTCCTTTTGCCTTCTAATCCCTTTAAATCGAAACATTTGCAAGCCCTAGGGAGGTAAACTAATGGTTGAAGGTGATCGAAGGGGGGTAAAAATGGCATTTCGCAAAAATTTCAAAGTATTAAGGGATTTTCAGGTCTCAGGTACCGTCGACGCCCATACTGGCGTCGTCGGCGCTAGTGCCAAAAATAGACAATTTCTATTATTTTTGCACATCAGTTATTTCCAATTCACTTTAGCTTATACTTAGTCTTTTTAAACAATAATATTCATCCTTAAATAGTCCAGAAACAAATGCTTTTACAAACAACACAAAACCAATTTTTATATATGAAATTCCAAATTCTTATAAACACAGATTGTTAATCACACTAACACAAACATAAAGCAAATCACACTATAATTCAATGTCAAAATCAAGCCACAACAGTAAAATGCTAAAAACTAAACTATACATACATTTAAAGTTATAGGAGTTTTAAAGAAAAACAAATCCAACACAATTACATTAAATAATAATTAATTTTAAACAATGAAAGTCCAACTTCTTCAATTACTCCTCTTCATCTTCAGTAATGTATCCTCCTCTAATATCTCCCATAGATTGGTAATGTATGTACAAATTGTAGATGGGTTGGTACGGGAATTGATAAGTTGAATTTTCATCGATACATTCATTCTACTTAAATATCTGCACCAAACCTGCTTCAATCCGTCCCGTATGATCAAAGTGTTCCTCCATCCTCCAATATAACTGATCAAAAAGGTAAGTAAGATTTCATATCGTCTCCATGATATTCTGAAGTTCTCTTTCTAACTTCTTTATTTTCTTCTCAAAAACTGTTGAACTTCCAACTGTACGGGGTATTAAGGGTGTCAAAGCATGTAATGATTGATTCAAGATAATGTCCAATGCTTCATTTCCATTCCCAATATAGTTTTCTTCAATAGGATCCATGGGCTCCTAGGGTAATAACACTTTCTCCCAACTTTCATATAGTACTTGAGATTGACTGCAAAGTAAGAAGATCGTAGAAGGATGCTCCATTCCATTTATAGAGCCATTCATTATAATACCCATAATAGATTTATATATAATTGACCCCACATTAATGGACTTTCCCATTTGAATGCAATAGTTTAAAATAACACTTTCTTTTGTAACTTTTCTAATTTTCATTATAGGGAGTAGTTTTGCAGAGATGAAGAATTGCCATTGTCTAACGTACCCCTCATCTCTGATTTTCCAATTATCACTTCATCAGTTAAAAATCAATATACATCATACATCAAATCCTTCATTGGAATAAGTTTTGTATAATGATAGATCAACACGATTTCTATCATAAACATATCATTAATTAGCGACGGAGTAAATGGTACGCCCTTACCTCAAACGAAAACGACTTCTAGGTTAATTTCATGAAGATTATGGTGGCGATCGAGGCTTGCCATCTGCGATCGCCTCCAATTCTCATTTGTGTCCTCATGTCATCATGTCTATTTTCTATAAAGACGTTGGAGTCGCCACTTTGTTTATCTATCTTATCGCCTTATTTTTCCAATTTACCTTAACCTTTTAGATCAATTAAGAGATCCTCAAGTATTAAAGGAATTAGGAAAAAGGGAAAGCAAAAAATGTTGGGCGGTAAACTTCTAGAGAAGAGTCTAAAATGTCAAAATCTCAAATAAGGATAACCACATAAATGGTCTGATAACCAGAGATTTAGGTTGATCACCTATTCTGAATTCTTAATTTTTTTATAGGAGAAAGCTCCTATAGTTAATTATATCTTAGGCAATTCTAGATTTACCTAAGAAAACTCCTGATTAATGTTAACATTCGTTCTTCTAAGAAATTTCAAGGTCAATGAAAGAAAGATCAAATGTTTTATTCCTAAGGTGATAGCTTTCTAAAAATTGGATTCTACCCTAAAGGTTTTGTTTTGTTCATGTCATGTCATTTTGTTTTGTTTTTGTTTTGTTTTTTTTCTGTCATATCGTATCGTTTTGTTTTTTATTTACATTATTTTTTGTCATGTCATGTCATTTTTGTTTATGTCGTTTTATTTTGTTTTGTTTGTTTTTATCTGGTTTTGTTGTCTTAAAATTCCACTTTTGAATGTCGTCTTGCAAAATAGAGTTAGCATACCCTATAACATGCAAAGGAATTCTAGAGTAAAATTTTATTTTTATGCCTTCAATAAATCTGCAAAAGAGAACATGATTAGCATAAAACCATGTTGTCAGGTTTCTCAATTTTAGTTGGTCATTTAATTGGTTGAATAATTTTTAAATGACCCGGTCAAGATGTTTATGGCTTTGTCAGCCTATGGCCATGAAGTATTCAGAGTTACTTAGTCCGAACGGTGTTTAAACCAAGATCAGAAGATTCTTGTCAGCAACCATAGATTGCATCGTCCAAGAAATCTTTGTAAATTTGAACACAGATGTTTAAGTTGTGTTTTAATGTCTTTTAAGATGAATTTTATGTCATTCATGTCGATGAGATAGATTTTTATGATGTCAATTGTTTTAGATTGTATTTCAATTATACCTGAGAGAGTTTAATTGAAAACTAAGATTTAGGTTTAATATCAGTGAAACTGAAGATGATTCAGGTTCAATGTAGGTAGAACGTAGCGTTTTAAGTCCAATGTGGATAGAACTTAAGAAGTTATAGGTTCAATATAGGTAGAACCTAAAGATTAGAAATGGTTTAAGTCCAATGTAATTAGGACTTAAGATGTTTAGGTTCAATTTAGGTAAAACCTAAGGATTGTATTGGTTTTAAGTCCAATGTGTTTAGGACTTAAGGTATTTAGGTTTGATGTAGGTAGAACTTAAGGGTTGAATTGGTTGTAAGTCCAATGTAGTTAGGGCTTAAGTTATTTAGGTTCAATGTAGGTAGAACCTAAGAGTTGAATTAGTTTTAAGTCCAATGTAGTTAGGACTTAAGGTATTTAGGTTCAATGTAGGTAGAAACTAAGGATTGGAAATGGTTTAAGTCCAATGTAATTAGAACTTAAGATGTTTTAGGTTCAATGTAAGTAGAACCTAAGAGTTGAATTTAAGTCTAATGTAGTTAGGACTTAAGGTATTTAGGTTTGATGTAGGTAGAACCTAAGGGTTGAATTGGTTTTAAGTCCAATGTAGTTAGGACTTAAGTTATTTAGGTTCAATGTAGGTAGAACCTAAAAGTTGAATTGGTTCTAAGTCCAATGTAGTCAGGACTTAAAGTATTTTTGTTCAATGTAGGTAGAACCTAAGGATTGAATTGACTTAAGTCTAATGTAATTAAGCCTGAAGGGTTGAGTTGAGCTATGTTTAATTTTGATTGGACCAAAAGTTTATGTTGACCTAAGTTCAATTTGAATTGAACTTAAGTTTAAGGTTTGATTTAGGTTCAGTATATGCTGAACCTAGAGTTTGGTTGACTTAGATTCAGGTTAGATTTAACCTAAGTTCTAGGTTTGAATTAAGTCTAATATGGGTTGAACTTACGTTTGAAGTTGATTTGGGTTCAAGTTAGGTTGAACCTAATGTTTGGATTAACTTGAGTTCAAGTTAGGTTAAACTCAAGTTAAATTTTGGTTAAATTAGGTTCAATGTGGGTTGAACCTAAGGTTCAGGTTAACTTGAGTTCAAGTTAGGTTTAACTCAAGTTAAGTTTTGATTAAGTTACGTTCAATGTGGGTTTAACCTAATGTTTGAGTTAACTTTAGTTCAAGTTAGGTTGAACTCAAATTAGGTTTTGGTTAAGTTAGGTTCAATGTGGGTTGAACCTAATGTTTGAGTTAACTTGAGTTCAAGTTAGGTTGAATTCAAATTTGGTTTTCTTTGGATTGATTAAACCCAATTACGGTTAGGCCTAATTTTGGTAATGTTTAATTGATTAATTAGACTTAATATGGGTTTAGTTTAATTGGGTTTAAGGTTAATTAAACCTAATTTTGGTAAGGTTTAATTGATTAATTAGACTTAAATATGGGGTTAAGTCTAATTGGGTTTAAAGGTTATTTAAATCTAATTTTGGTATGGCTTAATTGATTAATTAGACTTAATACGGGTTAAGTATAATAGGGTTTAAATGTTAATTAAACCTAATTTAGGTAAGGTTTAATTGATTAATTAGAGTTAATATGGGTTAAGTCTCATTGGATTTAAAGATTAATTAAACCAAATTTAGGTAAGGTTTGATTGATTAATTAGACTTAATATGACTTAAGTCTAATTAGATTTAAGGTTAATTAAAACTAATTTATGTAAGGTTTAATTAATTAATTAGACTTAATATGGTTTAAGTCTAATTGGGTTTAAAGGCTAATTAAACCTAATTTATGTAAGGTTTAATTGATCAATTACACTTAATATGGGTTAAGTCTAATTGGGTTTAAAGGTTAATTAAACCTAATTTGGGTAAGATTTAATTGATTAATTAGACTTAACATGGTTAAGTCTAATTGGCTTTAAAATTAATTAAACCTAATTTTGGTAAGGTTTAATTGATTAATTGGGTTTTAAGGTTAATTAAACCTAATTTTGGTAAGGTTTAATTGATTAATTTGACTTAATATGGGTTAAGTTTAATTGCATTTAAATGTTAATTAAACCTAAGTTTGGTAAGGTTTAATTGATTAATTAGGTCTAAAAGGGTTAGACCTAATTAAGATTTATTGAGTTAAACTTAATGTAGTTAATGTCTAACTAGGGTTTAATTAGGTCTAAATGTGGTTTAGGCCTAATTAAGGTTTGTTAAGTTAAACCTAATGTAGTTAAGGTTTAACTAGAGCTTAATTAGGTCTAATAAGGGATAGAACTAAATAAGGTTTGATTTTGTATTAAACCTAATTTAATTTAGGTTTAATGGATTAATTAAGTCTAATGATATCTTTTAGACCTAATTAAGGTTTGATCTTGTATTAAACCTAATTTAATTAAGGTTTAATAGGTTAAATAATTCTAATGATGTCTTCTAGACCTAATTAAAGTTTGATTTTATATTAAACCTAATTTAATTAAGGTTTAATGGGTTAATTAAGTCTAATAATGTCTTTTAGACCTAATTAAAGTTTGATTTTGAATTAAAACTAATTTAATTAAGCTTTAATGGGTTAATTAAGTCTAATGATGTCTTTAGACCTAATTAAAGTTTGATTTGAGTCTATTTTGAGTTAGACTCAATATTGACTTAGTCCATGATGAAATGAGCTAAGTATGGTGAGGAGAGGATTTTTAGGGTTTAAAATATTAATTTAAACTTAATAAATTTTAACCCTAATGTAAAAATGTCATTTTAAATTGTTTAATGGTTTGAGAATTGTCATTTTAAGGTTATTGTTAGTCACCTTAAATTTCCTAACTATTTCCAATTTTATTTTCCTTAATTATCATTTTTTATAATTATTGTTAAAAATAATTACAAAGTGTCTTGAAAATTACGAAATCATGTCTTAAATAATTTTTATAGCCTAGGAAAAATCAGGGAGGATTCCTAAGGGCCTAGAGATAAATCCCTAAAAGTTTCAGAATTTTTAAAATTATAAATAATTTTTAATAATTAAATTACTCAAGAGAGTAATTAATGAATTGAAAATTAAATATAATTAATTAAATTCAAATTTTATGTCCAAAATATTCTACTTATTGTCCTGAGTTCAGAGTTATTTTTATTATTTTTGTGTGAAAAGTATAAATTTTAAAAGTTTTAGTCTTTTTTCTGAATTTTTGAATTTCCTACTTAAAGGAATTTCCACGTGGCTGATGACTGGATCATTGGACGCACCGAAAGCCATGCAACAGGTTCTCATTTGCGAGGAAGATACATGTGGAAGCCACGTGTCCTGCAGTTTGAATCAATTCGTATGGATGAACTTTTCGTCCAACGGAATCGGAGCCATCCATTTTTAAAATAAAAAAATGTGCGACATCCATGCGTCTTCTTCCTCTACCCTTTCCTGTGGATCGTCTATCTTATAGGGATAATAGTTCACTCGATTCTTGATGAAATTGAGTGAATTTTGTTGCCATAGTTTCATTTCAAGATGGAGAACCCATCCATACGGTGATGTATGGGTTTGGAAATAGTTCGTTTCACTATGTGTCAAACCCGAGTGCTAATTGAGTCCAAAGAACCATACCTTGTCCCGTGTTGATGAAACTTTGTTTGGATTGGTTCTATAGCTTTGGCTTGAGCTCAGTAAGCTTTGCCCCAACTTAATTTGAGACGAATATGGGTCTATATATAAGTTCAATCAGAAGGTGCCATGGTTTAAGCTCGAGATGGCTTTGAGTCTATGGGAAGATCCAATTTTGATTGGAATCTTCTTCTTTGAGGTTAGGGATGGATTTGGAGGAGTTAATTTGAAGTTTTGATGGGGTTTATGTCAAACCCAAAAATTGTCCTATTTTTGGGCAGAGAAATTGGAAGAAACTAGTGGAGGCTAGAGGCTGAATTAATGGGGATTCAACTCCTTAAAACACTGGCAAGAATATCTCTCAAGGGTGTTTGAGGAATTAGGTAGTATATGGCTCTCCTCTCCTGCTCCTTAGTCCAAGGGTTTGGCCTATAAATAGGCTTTAGAAGAGCCATGGATGAACCTTGATCAACTTAGGTTCATTTGGGGATGTTATTGACCACATTATTGATGATTTCCAGATAGAATTTTGGCTAAGGATAAGTTCACTTGAACTTCCAAGGTTAAATCCATGTGGAGTAGGCCTTAACTCAAATCCTTGGCTTTCCCTCATTGGCTCACCTATGAGGTGGATAATATTGGCTAGAATTTGCTGAGATAGCCTTCCCCACATAATTCCATCAGCTCATTCAATGGATTAAAGGAAACACGACACATATGCTTCTTACTCAACTTTCTCCTCATGATGAATTCAACCATGATAAATGAGGCCTATCTAACTTATTTCTCTCCATTGGTGAGGTTTTGAGGTGTTCTCCACCTAAGCTTCCATGTCATGCTTTGATTTCAAGAGAGATTGATACATTTCCCTTCTCTGATGATGGTGTCATTATGATCTTTAACCATGGATAAAATCATGATTAATAGGTTGGTTAAAGTACCAAATATGTCATGATGGGTCTAATGGGTTTTGGATGACCCATTAATGATCCTTCATAAGCAAAATTTAGGATTTAAATTTAAAATATGGTTTTAAGGTTACCTTGGATTTGTCTTGCCATGAGCTTAAACCATAATTTTTTGTTTAAACCCTAGGTTTAATGGTCTTTAATTTT
Source organism: Phalaenopsis hybrid cultivar (assembly GCA_002079205.1). Lineage (NCBI taxonomy): Eukaryota > Viridiplantae > Streptophyta > Magnoliopsida > Asparagales > Orchidaceae > Phalaenopsis > Phalaenopsis hybrid cultivar. Next base: position 77,782 of record JXCR01121757.1, read on the forward strand.
ACTCTCATTTAATTAATTAAATAATTAATTAATTAAGAGAATAAAATTTTTTGATGAAGATATAAAATTTTGATCAAAATGGTGAGTTTGACCAAATTTGACCAAAGTTGGCTTAGTTGATCATGGCTGACCATGTTTGACCAAAATTGACTATTTGGGTCAGAGTTGACCAATTGGGGTAATTAAGTGTTAATGTTGACTTTATGGTCATTATGGTTACCATTAAGTCAAAATTTGACCAGATTAGGGTTTGTCACTACTAATATGCTTATTTAGGGTATGGTCATTATTAAGCTCCAAAAGGAGTGCTTTGAGGGTTATTTCAATTTTTAGGATTTTAATAACCCTAAGTATGTCCAAACAATTCAATGTTGGTAAACCCTTTATCTAAATGATCACAATGATCATTTTAGGTCTTTTAAATATGTCTGAGAATCTCAAATTATAAGATTCCTCAAGTTGAGTTTGGTCTATGGATGTCATTTTAAGACCTTCACTTAAAGTGAGGTCAACAGATTAGTGTAGAAATCTTTTATAACTGGAACAAGCAGCGGTAGTGTAGCATAGAACTTCCCAACGTCTCAGTAATATTATTTTCTTAATCTGCGAACTTGGATTACTCAAACCATGGTTGACAAAGCCTCTCACCTTGATAAGTCTCTTCTTCATGATGACTTTTTTGTATAATTTCTACGCGTCAAAATTGATGAACTTTCTTCGATTGAAAATCTCATATCTTGAAGTGTTTCTGGTATCACAGATTTTAAAATCTGGAAGTATTTGGTCGTCCAAGATGGTTTTCATGCCTTTAAATAGATCTTTAGGCAGTAATTTTGAAGCAAAATTTCGCCAAAGTCCGCCAAAAACTCCCTGAACTACCAAAATCGCATTGGGCGCGGTCGGCGCCCCCGATGACATCGCCGACACCATGGCTCTATAAAAGGGCGCCATCGGTGTCAAAGCCACAGTTGTGTCCATTTCATCTTTGGTTCAATTTATTTCTAAATTTTCATCTAAAACCAATATTTGTCATGATTTATGATATATAAGATTGTGTAGGATTCTAAGGTAATATTATTTCCTAATACTTAGAACAATTATTAAACAAAATACTTATATATATATATATAAATATTTNGGTTGCCTCCCACAAAATGGTTGGTTTAATGCATCAGCCCGACGTACCAATCTTTATTTATGATAACTCAACATCAAAATTTCTTTAAATTGTGGCATGTGCCCTTCATAACAATACTTCAATTGATGCCCATTAACTTTAAATATCTTTCCAATTTTAGGATCTTTAATAACAACAGTTCTATAACGATAAACTTTGATCACATTGAATGGTCCTAACAATATAGATTTCAGTTTTCCTGGTGTCAGCACTTTTTTGTGTTGGAGAATTTCCCGTACGAAGCTGTCGGTCACCGAAATCGAAATATCGTTGCCCGCTTCGGAAGGACGTTTTCATTTACATATATATTTAGTTTAATAAAAATAAGAAATCAAACTGACCCACCCCATATTTTTCGTAGTTTAAATGAAAGAGCACTGTACCTGAAATCCTGTATCTATCCCGATTGATAAACATAAGACTTGAGGATGAGACTCGATCAAATAAACTAAGGAATATATGACATTCGTTTGGTCTGCGAAACCTTTTTATTTGCCGGCAAGTTCCCCAATTTAATGTAGAGAATTAAATAGTGTTTATATTAAGCCCCTATAGTTAATTACATCTTAAATGACCAAAGTCACCTAAGAAGACTCTCGATAAAATGAGAAATATTATCTTCAAGGAATTTCAAAGGGTAGGACTCTTCAACGAAATCGGACGTAGAGTAGAAATATTATCTTCAAGGAATTTCAAAGGGTAAGACTCTTCAACAAAATCGGACGTAGAGGTGGAAAGATTATCTTCAAGGAATTTCAAAGGGTAGGACTCTTTAACGAAATCAGACGTAGAGGTGTGAATATTATCTTCAAGGAGTTTCAAAGGGGAGGACTTTTCAATGAGATCAGATGTAGAGGTGTGAAAGTTCAAGGAATTTCAAAGGGTAGGACTTTTCAATAAGATTGGACGTAGATGTGTGAAAGGGGATTTGTTCAAATTTGGAACATTTTGTTGTAGAGTCCAAAGAAGGAAGAATTAGGGGATGTTATGGATCCAGAGGAAAACCCTGATGACTTCCCAAGCTATCCTAATACTTGGCTTCATTTCTGAGGAGAAATATTTAGGTGTTTCAAGCTGTCAATTTTTATTTGTTAGGGCGTACATTTGTGTGAAACGATCACACAAATAGACTGGAAGATGTGAGGATTTAAGTCATGACAAACGACAACCTCAGAATCCTAAGACAAGTTAGGCCTTATATTGTATAGCAAAGCTATGCAAAGGCCTAAAGATAAGGTGAGGATTTACGTTGCATAAAAACAACCTCAAAGTCCTATGGCTTTGTTGCTTAAGTTTAAGGAAGGAAGATTGGTTTAGCTATCAAAGTCCTATGGCTTTGTTGTTTAAGTCTAAGGAAGAAAGATTGGGTTAGCTGGGGAAGAAAAGTGGTTTAAGTCTAAGGAAGGAAGATTGGTTTAGCTGAGGAAGACAGGTTTTGCTGTTGAAGATGCTTTATTGCTTAATTCTAAGGAAGGAAGATTGGTTTTGTTGGGGAAGAGAGGTTTTGCTGTTGAAGATGGACGTGCTACCCACCATGCTAGCTCCAAGCTCCTTTCCGCGATGAGTTTGAGTTTTCTAGTGCATTAAGTTATGATGTCAAATCGGGTGGCCCTATGGTTGGGGTTCTTTAAATTTTATAGGGGCATATTAAAGTTGATTAGAGCGACACCAGTTAGGATCCTACGGTTCCCTCATTCAGACACCACTATTTTCTATTGGATTCACTTAGTCTAAATGAATTTACTAAACTCAACTTAATGATTTTATTTAGACCATGGGAAGTCTTGTTAGCAACCGTAGGTTACCTCCTCCAAGGAATTTCTGGTCATTTGATAGAGGCGTCTTAATTTTAGTTGAAGTTGTAGTTTTGTGTGATGTTTGTGATTAAATTTTGAGTTATTTTATAATTTTGAATGTTGTGGGGGTGAATTTTATCTTGGTTAATTTTAGTTTTAGTTTTTGTTTTGTCTCTATCCTAATAGTTTTAGTTTTCATGCAGGGTGGCGTTGTTTCTTAGCATGCCAATGTGCAGGTATAAAAGTACAATATGAAAGTGCAAGAAAGACGACGTTGAAAACTGTAAAAGCGTAGCTGGCGAGTCTTCTCGTTCCACCACCTGAAACTCAAAAGGCATGTTAAGGCAGTTTATATAAAATAAGGAAGTAAAATTTTGACAACCTATCTAAGCCTAGGTCATATCTTGGTGGGTCCTTAGGAGTTTAATTAAGGATGATGCTACTAAGCAAAATATATTAAGTTTAGTAGATCTCCGAGGTATCCAACAGATCTAGAGAAAGAAGAAGGTCCGTGGTACTCTCTCGCTGCCTGGTGGAAAACCCCGAGTTCTTTTAAACTTATTATGTTGCTTGATAAATCATTTTGTAAATCCTCTAGGTTTGAATTGGGTTTAATCCCATGGGGGTGGCTTTCAGTTTGGCCATTTTTCGGCCACGGCCAAGGGGAGGTAGCTAGGAGCTCAGGGAACCCAGGGGAATATGTCACAGCAATTTAATGATTTTAGGCTTTATTTTGGAAAAAATATCCTAAGCTTAAGTAAATATGGCATGAAATCCCTTAATTTAGGGGACCTTTGGTCCATGTCTTAGTTTAGGTGGTTTTAAGAGGTTTTGGCTGGTCACTAGGGTCCAACTAATGGCTATGGAGTCATTAATTTGGTGACTTTGGGGTAGTTAGGCCATCTTTAGTGCATGGGTTTAATGTGGGTTCATGTGATCAAAGCTTGGGTTTGGGCTAGGTTAGCCATGTCAATTGACCCAATTGATTGATCAACAATGTGTAGATGATTGTTATCAAGATTTTTGGTGAAGGGTTGAAGTGATTTTGTGAAATGTGCTGCCTAGGTGGTGGGCAGAGAGGCTCTAAGCTTCAATTTGGATTAGGTGGCCTTTAGGTTTGAATTGGGTTTAATCCCATGGGGGTGGCTTTTGGTTTGGCCATTTTCTAGCCACGAGGTTGGCCGACCGACCAGGGGGAGGTGGCTAGGAGCTTAGGGAACCCAGGGGAATATGTCACAACAATTTAATGATTTTAGGCTTTATTTTAGCAAAAATATTCTAAGCTTAATAAAATATGGCATGAAATCCCTTATGTTAGGAGAAATTTGGTCCATGGCTTAGTTTAGGTGGTTTTAAGAGGTTTATGCTGGTCACTAGGGTCCATCTAATGGCTGTGGAGTCATTAATATGGTAGTTAGGCCATCTTCAGTGCATAGGTTCAATGTGGGTTCAAGTGATCAAAGTTTGGGTTTGGGCTAGGTTATCCATGTCAATTGGCCAAATTGATTGATAAAATTTGTGCATATGGTTGTTATGAATATTTTTGGTGAAGGGTTTAAGTGCTTTTAGTTCAATTGGAGAGTCAATTTGAAGGATTTTGGAAATTTGGTCAATTTGGGCTTGTTGGGCTATACATGGGTCTAGGTTGGGCTAGCCCTGGGCTAAGTCCCAGTTGAATGTTCAAATGATCAAGGGAGATGTTGTAAAGATTTTAATGAAGTAATGCAGTGGAAATTTTGGGGCTAAGGCCGTCAATTTGGTGAAATTTGGAGACATGGAAAATTTGGGGGCAAATTTTGGGGTTTTTTGGACTTAGGTTGAAATCAAATAAAATTGAGGCCTCACCAAGGCCAATTGAAGGTCAAGTTTGATGTATGAGGATGTTATGAAGATTTTTCCACACAAATTGTGGCCAATTTAGTGGGCTACGGGTTCAATTGGGTGGAACCAAGTCATGGGGCCAAAATTGTGGTTTTGATCTAAATCAAAATTGGGTTCAAATGATGGACTAATTAAGCTTGGATTTTGTCTAGATTGGTCACATCAAGAGTGGATTTGAGTTTAGAATTGAAATTGGGGTAAATTGAGACCAATTTGATAAATATTTGGAGTGATTTGGGGAAAATATGGGCCTTTAAAGGACAACTTGGGGGTTTTGATCAAAGATGGTTAAATTGGCCAAATTGGGTCATGTGATAGTTGAGAAAAATGAAATTGGGAATATTTGGGGGGTTTTGAAAATTTTTGGGATTTTTTGGAATTTTTGGAATTTTGGGGTAGGGAGGGGCATTTTGGTAATTTGACCAATTGGTGATTTTGGATAGTTTGGGTGTTTTCAAGTTGTTTGAAATGATTTTTGAACCAGGTTGGGTGTTTTGGGTAAATTTGGGAATTTTGGCCAAATTTGGGGTCCCAAAGGTATCTAGGTAATTTGGCGGAATTTAGGGGCAAAAAGATAGGTTGGGTATCTAGGGAGAGTTGGAGTACCAACCACCATAAATAAGCCATGGACCAATGGAAATCCCATTTGGGTCCCCTATGTAGTGATCTTAGCCAAACCCTAGCCCAGGGCTAAATGGATTTAGAGGACCACCTACATGAGTCTCCCAAAAGTCTTAAGGGATCAAAGCCTAGAAGTTCTAGTTTAGCGTAGTGAGTAATTGTGAGTGTCAGTGATTCCAAGTGAGTGCCTTAGCCCTAGACCAACACCCAGGGTCAACCTTAAGGTCCAGCAGTCCTAAGGGTGACTCATCTTGAGTTCCCCCATAATGACCCCACCTACTAAGTGCTAGAGGTTAGGACCAATATGTGGAACTCAAGAGTAAAGAGAAGTGTAGGATTTCTAATGGTGAGGGTTCCTTTTCTAGTTTTTTAAGAATAGTCAGTAGGAAAGTCCTATGACTAGACCTTAGTGTCACCTCCCAAAAGAGCTCTTGTGGGTGGTGGGCAGCTCAGGACTTAAATACTGCTTTTCGGTTATACACCTAGCCGATGTGGGACTATCTGTTTGTGACATTCTCCTCCACCCAATCAAGTGATGCCCTCATCATAGATTGGCTCCACCGAGGGTCCCACTAGACCATAGAGAGTCCACACACGTGACAGACAGTAATCTGCTCTGATACCACTTGTCACCTCCCAAAAGAGCCCTTAGGGGTGGTGGGCAGCCCAGGACTTAAATACTGCTTTTCAGCCCTACACCTAGCCGATGTGGGACTATTTATTCGTGACATGAGGCTACTAAAGAGGAGAAACTAAACCTCAACCAAAAGTGAGGTTAACAAATGGACCCCCAATAGGTGTGCTGTGTTGGGCAAACACACTACGTGTATTGGTGTTGACCGACGAGATAAACAAAAATTAATCTAAACTGTTAAGTCAACAGACCCAAAAGTATGTATAGAGTTGTGTGTGTGATTTGTTTAATTGAAATCAAGGAGTAGGGAATCTTTTTGGGGATTGGAGAGTGAATTTTGAGTTATGAAATTTTAGGTATTTATAAAGGATGGGAGTCAGTATATAAGTGCTGACCCCGAGCTGAGAATTGAAATTTTGGTATCAATTTTGAAATAAGAATCAGATGTCATAATCCATTTAAGGTGGTTTTGAAACTTATTTCAAAATATGAGAATAGGATTGTGTGGGAGGACCCAATCGAGATGGAAAACATAGAGGCTCACATTCAAATCCAAAGGGTAACAACAATGTAGAAGATGGCGACCATTAAGGATATGTTTCCAGAAAGAAAGGACTGTACCAATTTGAGTTACCACTGGGGAGTTATATTTGAACTGGCATGTGACGGAGAATATATGTGTCACGTTTGGTAGGAAAGCGCTAGGACTCACATCCAACCCAAACGATGATGAAGAAAATATATGTGCTATAATGAGTCGGAAAACACTAGGACTCACATCCAGGTAACAAGAAAATATATGTGTTACATTGAGAAGAAAAGAACTAGGACTCACATCCAACTCAAGAGGTAACAAGAAAATATGTGTGCGTCATGTTAGGAAGGAAAGCACTAGGAATCACATCCAACCCAAGCGGTGACATGCGAATATATGTGTTACATTGAGAAGGAATGCACTAGGACTCACATCCACCTCAAGAGGTAACAAGAAAATATGTGTGCATCACGTTAGGAATGAAAGCACTAGGACTCACATCCAACACAAGCGGTAACAAGAGAATATATGTGTTACATTGAGAAGGAAAGCACTGGGACTCACATCCAACTCAAGAGGTGACACGAAAATATGTGTGTGTCACGTTAGGAAGGAAAGCACTAGGACTCACATCCAACCCAAGCAATGATAAGAGAATATTTGTGTTACATTGAGAAGGAAAGCACTAGGACTTACATCCAACTTAAGAGGTAATAAGAAAATATGTGTGCGTCACTTTAGGAAAGAAAGCACTAGGACTTACATCCAACCCAAGCGGTGATAAGAGAATATATGTGTTACATTAAGAAGGAAAGCACTAGGACTCACATCCACCTCAAGAGTTAACAAGAAAATATGTGTGCGTCACGTTAGGAAGGAAAACACTAGGACTCACATCCAACCCAAGAGGTGACAAGAGAATATATGTGTTACATTGAGAAGGAAATCACTAGGACTCACATCTAACTCAAGAGGTAATAGAAAATATATGTCCTTATGCAGAAAAAATGCAGATTCACACATGTGAATTTGTGGGGAATATGTGAATAGAATATAAAAAATATGTGAAGGAATCAAAATTTAGGTACTGATTCGGAAATGAGAATTGAATTTTAGTTATCATTTTTGAAAAGAGAGTTAGAAGTCAGGGTCCTACCTTGAAGACTAAGGATTGGATGTCATGCTCCATTAAAGGGGGTCTTATGCCAATCTCAAATATGGGGAGTCAAAATTTGGGTACTGACTCCGAGAGTCATATGAAAACAGTGTAGAGAGTTTGTGATGTTGAATTTACAGAAATGTGTCATGTGAAAAGGTTGATTTTGTTGAAGAAGATTTGTAGAGATTTGTGGGGTTTTATGCAGAATGTAAAATTCCGCGAGGATTTGATGAAAGTTAATGCAGATAAAGATGGTTGTGTTGCGCGCACAAAGAGTAAGGAACTCCGAAACCAAGAGAATCTACTCAACAGATTCATTTTCTTTTTTTGTTATTTTTATCACTTTTAATTTTTCAAAAACATGTCTTTAAAATTTTAATTTTAATTGGTTGATTTTCAAAAGAAATTTGTTTTGTTGTTTTTTAAAAAAATTATTTAAATTTATTTATTGTTAAAGGGTTGTTGTTTCGTTCTTCGTTTATTGAAATTCTAAACCAACGCGTGGTTTGTGGTTTCCATCCATCGTACAAAAAGGCAACTCACAAAAGGGCACATTTATGAGAGAAATTTCCATTAATCTGTTTCAATAAAGATGTCACAAATCAAACATAGGCTAACACCTAAAAAGGTTCAATATATAGTCCATGTTGAAGTACATCCAGATCATCTAATGCCTTGAATACATCATAGGCTGAATATATTAGATACATATCATGTTGCTATATATATATATATATATATATATATATATATATATATATATATATATATATATATATATATATATANAGTTTTATAATGACATGTTCTCTAGTGAAAAACAAGCTCAATTGTAGCTAGACATGCAAAACATGTATAAGACTTAGAATTATTTAAGAGGACAATTTATATGGAGGCTTATATAGTTGAAAAGAAGGGTTCACTTTAATTTTAGCTTGAATAGGGTTATGTTTTTGTTTAATTTTATTTTCTTAAAATTTATTGCCTCAATATTAAGGAGGTTATGTTTAGCCTTGTTTATGTTTGAAAAGATTTTATTTATGATTTATTTAAGTTTATTTTTATTTTAAAAAAATGTATTAAAACTCTATTTTAAAGTTTGAGTGGGCAATTTAAGGTTTTTGAATTAATTAAATTTATAAAATGCCTAAAACTTTAAAAAATCATATATTGGGAAATAAAAATCACAAAAAATAAAATAACACTTCCTCTAAACTAAGGGAAAAATAAAGGAAAATAATAAAAAATAGAAATAGTTAAATTATACTTTATTTTTAATTAAGTAAATACTCGGGAGATTGTTTTAATTATTAAAAAAAGTATATACCCAAAAAAATGAAAATTTTAGGGATTATTCCCTTCGCCCTTAGGAAAACTTTATGACTTTTCCAAGGTTAAGGGCTTTCCCTAACATTGAAATGACCAATTTCCTACTAAATTTATAGTTACTTTGTGAAATTATTATTAAAAATAAAAAAATTAAAAATTAAAAAGAGGAAATTAGGGAAATAATATTAAACCCTAAAATGATGACTTTCACCTTCTAAAATGAAAATTATATGTCTAAGGGTAAAAATGTAAATTTTTATAAAATTACACTTTAGGTCAAATTGTTCCAAAATTTAATTTAATACTTTAGGCCACCTTAGGGCCGTAATTTTAAGGGATTAATAGCATGGTTACCCCTCCAACCATGAATTTGTCCTTAATGACCTAGGGTTACCATAATTTGAGCCTAAAATTGACTTAGGCATAATCTAGCTTGAACCTAAGTTAAATTGGCTCAAAATTGGATCTAACCCTACTGAAGTAAAGCCTGAGTCTTAATCTAAGTTGACCTCTTCCTTTGGCTCTAGCTCACATTAACCAAAATCCTATACCTTTTAGGTCTAACCCACAGTAGACCTAATCTAAAGCCTAGGCCTAACCTAAATTTGACCTAGTCCAACTTCTTAGGTTTAGCCCACATTAGACCTAACCTAAACCCTAGGTCTAACCTACTCCTAGTATAACCTTGTAGATATAACCCATGATAGACCTTACCAAAACCCTAGGTCTAACCTAACTTAGATCTAGCTCAAGCCCTTTAGGTTTAATTAAAATTAGACCAAATTTTAACTGTAGTCTCTAGGTCTAACTTAATTTAGACCTAATTTTAACTTCAACAACCTCTTTGTCTAGCCTAAGTCTGACCAAACTAAGACTTAGCTAAACTTAGGTCTAAATTAACTTAGACCTAAATTATAACTCAAATGTCCTTAGGCTTAACTCAACTTGGAACTAAATTCACCTTGAGTCACTTTTAGGTCTAGCCCACTTTAGACCTAAGCTAAACTTTAAGTTTAACCCACATTAGACCTAACCCTAAACCTTAGGTCTAACCCACATTAGACCTAACCCTAAACTGTGTGTCTATCCCACATTAGACCTAACCTAAACTTTAGGTTTAACCCACATTTGACCTAAACCTAAACTTTAGGTCCAACCCACATTAGACCTAACCAAAATTGTAGGTCTAATCCACATTAGACCTAACCCTAAACATTATGTCAAAACCACATTAGATCTAACCTAAATGTTATGTCTAACCCACATTAGATCTAACCCTAAACTAAAGGTCTTACCCACATTAGACATAATGATCCTGACTTTTTATATGCAACAGTATAACAATGTATGCAATTTATATTCTTTACTTATCTTTCCTACTTTGAAACAACACCAAAATCTTGATCTTGAGAAACTAAGAATTCAACTTTTTAATTTATATATATATTGAGATACTACACAAGTATACGTATCATTATCAAGTAATATAGGACTTTTTGATTAAGCCTCGAGTATCGAACCCACAGGGAGTGCTCGTAATATGCACTTCTAAATAACAAACTTTCTATTTAAAAAAGATAATTACTTAAACTATAGATATTTTTACAGTAATTAAAATTCAATTCTTTTTGACATTTTTGATATTTTGTAAAAAACATAAACAACTTCTAAATATAACTTGAGTTTATATAAAAGAAAAGCACTAAATATGAAATACCTTTCTCATTATCATGAATCAATAATAAGTATCAGAAATCTATTATGGAAGTATTCAAATTGTATTGTGTCAAATAGGAGCAATATTATTCTTTACCCTTACTAGAGATGCTATAAAGAACATTGCTAATTTAAAGTTTGAATAGTTCTAATGACCGACTAAGCAGGGAAGATACTAGCTCTCACTCTAGAGTTCCCTCGATTTCCTCCACCTGGAGGCTAACATGTTAGATCAGAACTTAAGACAATAAACCAAGTTGGGGGCTTTAGCTTGTCACTCTAAAGTCCTCTAACTCTATACCTTTCAAAGATTATTTCCCTATTTATTTGCACTAAATCATATGAATTACATTCTCATTCATAAAACTCAATGTGACTTTTTCTAATTGTTGAATGAGACAATACCAGCCCGGATCTTACATGTTCTCATAATAAATTTTAACATCTAGATTGGTCAGATCAAAAAGTAAATGAAGTACATGGAAATAAATCATCACAACTTCTTCCAACATAAAAAATTCTCACAACTTCTATCCAATAAATTAATTATCATTTTAAGGATAAAGATAAAGAAAACTACTCAGAATCCATGGAGAAAGCAAAATCAAGTTTAAAAGTAGAAATCATAGTCAAACCAACAAGAAGTCTCCATTAAAACCAAAAGTTGTTTAAAAACAAAGATAAAAACTTTTCTCAAATCTTCCACCAAACTTTTGAAGTTATTTTGAATATCTTCTCTCTTACAATACTCTTAACTCTCACAATAAAACTAAAAACAAAAAGGATAAGGTACATTTGTGGTGCCTAGAAAATCTCTCCAAAAGTTCCTCCACGAACTATTTCAAGAACTTATCAAGACTCCCCCATTTTTCTCTCAACTTCCTTCTTTTATAATTTTCCAAGAGGTGCTTGGTATATCTTCAAAATGTTTCCTAATTCGATTTATTTTCAAAGGGATGCCTCCTTTCACAAGTCTTTTAACCATATTTTTGTTTCTTGTGGTCATAACCACCCTCTTTAGCCAATAGGTGCCTCAAATTTCCCTTCAAAATTTGGTAAAATGAATTAAACCGTCAAATAACTATCTCTGACGCTTTAGTGCGGGGCTTCTGGCGCTTAGGCGTGGCCTTCTATGTTTCACCAACGCTTAATTGTCAAAACACTTTTGCACCATTTTTCTCCAAATTTGATTCTTTTTCACTTCTTTTAGCATTTTTCACCTTTTTACTTGTACCTGAAAGAAAAACACACAAATATTTTCCATTAAAACACAATATATCAAAAATAAGTGTATAAATGTGTCTAAAAACCTTATATATTTTAGGTGTATAAAAATTCCCCAAACTTAAAATGTTACTTGCCTCAAATGACACTTCAATATTTAAAAACTAAATAAGTATGATATGTATATGAGTTTCTTTAGAAGTTACTAAAATTTAGATTTAGAAATATAGCGGTCCAATTTAGAAAAAAAATATTTAGTAAATGAGACCAACTTAAAGTTTAGTAATTTGTAATGTTAAGAAATATAAAAATATGAGTTCCTATCTAATTCAGAAATATTATAGATTTTCCAAATATAGAATTTAGTCCTTATATTATCTCAACTTAAAAAAGAAAGTTTATTAAAAATTAATTTACTTACTATATTATATACTTAAGCTTAAGAGTTGTCTTATACTTTAAAAAGATCAAATGTGGAACCAATTTTTGATTAGGCACTAATCCTCAAGCTTCTCCTCCCTTATTTTTTTTTTATTTTTCTTTTTCTTTTTATTTTTTTCTTTTTATTTTTCTTTTATTTTTCTTTTTTAGGCAAGGATTACTATATTTGGATGGGCCTTTAATAGTTATGATTTCCACTTCTCCTTTCTTAAAGCAAATCCCTGATATAAATCTTTTACTTATAAATATAATAATAGTTTTGAAAATTATTTTTGATAAAAAAAAATTAAGTATTCAAAATAAAAGTCTAAATTTCTAAACTTTTCAAAGATATAAATTTCTTAATAAAGATAGCTACACTATATTTAACAATTCTACACTACAAATTTTTAACTGAAAGTTTTTCTTCATTACTATGAATTTTAATTAAATTTTCTTACTCATTTCTATAATCAAATTTTACTTCCCTAATATAACTTCATATACATGCCTTACTCATTTCTAAAATCAAATTTTACTTCCCTAATATAACTTCATATACATGATCATTTTTTCTTTTAAAATCAAATTCACCGTAGCACATTTGAGAACAAATAAAATTCAAGTTTTAAAAATATTTTTCATCCCCCCCTCCAAACTTAAATTTTTGACAAGATTAAACAATTTAGCAGCAGATACATATAAGCAGGAATAAAAATTGAAATAAAATGCTTACAAGAATTTTTATACCCTAATTATAGAAGTATAAACTAAAAATAGGATTAAAATTAATTTTTTTTATCAATTTTCTATCATTTTAATTTTAATTCAATTTGTAAAGATTCATTAGACTTCTTAGTAGTAGGTATAGATATAAAAACAAACAAACACACTAACTTTGATTTTATGGTCTAAACATAAAAACAAACACACTAACAAGATAAAAGAAAAATACAAGGTAACAATTTTCTGAAATTAAAGTTTAAAATTAAAGCTAGCAAGATTTTCAACTTTTCAAAATACATAGAACTAAGTTCAATCCTAACTAACTAAACCACATTACTCAACACACAACAACAATTACTACCCTAGAATTTCAAACAAAATACTAACAAAACACAAACATCACAATAACGAATAAACAAAAATCCAACACATCACAAAGTCCAAACAAGTACACAAATTCAAATGTCTCAAATTCAGACCATGTAGTCTATCACATATTACAAATATAAAAATAACTTAGTCCTCCTCCTCATCATCTGAATTACCACTATTCAGACATCTATAGGCACATAATCAGGATATCTTGGATATGAAGGAAATTCTACTCCTTGGTTACCCCTAATGAGGCTTTCCAAAAATGAGTAAAATTTCTCCTCTTAATCACTATGCCTTCTAGCATAACCATCAATATGTTCTACTCAATGCTCTAGATTTTGAACCTTATATGTAGTATAATTATTATTATCCATCATCCTCTACTATAATTGATCCTGAGTTTCAGTAGACTAACCTCTAGATTAGATGCTCGCGAGGTGGATGGTCTCGATGTAGAAGCAGCAGAGGTGGATGCATCAGACGTCGACATTCCATAAATTCTTGAAAATCATCCTCTCCAAGCAAAATTTAAGTGCTTAGAATACGATTTCACATTTACACTTGTAATTGGCTTTAGAGGTAGCAACACTTCTTCCTAACTATCATATCTCACGCTAGCCTGCTCACACAAAGAAAGGATCAATGAAGCAAATCCCTGACCTGTAGTAGTGGCAGTAGTGGCAGAACTAATGATAGTCTGATAAATGAAAGCTCCAATATTGATAAGCTTGCCTTCCTGTATACAATAATTCAACGTTTCTCTCTCCCTTGTAACTTCACTAAGATGATTTGTCGATAACAGATGAGCTGAAATAAAGTAGTGTCAAACCTTCGATGGTGCACTTAACTTTAAAGTGGAAAAGTTGAATCTCCTCACATTTGTAATTTTTCAGAGTCCCTTTCCAACAGTCAAATATGAAATAATCTTATCAAGTTCCGTTTCATTCGAAATATAGTTTGCATAAAATCATAAAGTATGAGGTGGTAAATGGTAGAACATATTGATTACCTCGGTCAAAAAATGTACCAATTTGCCTCTGACCATACTCGATCCTCTTCCGCCTTAGGAAGGTTTGCATAAAACTCCTGTACTACAGATATCACAGCCACAGCAAAAAAAAAAACAGAATTGCTCCCATTATCGGCGAACAATCAAATCTTCTACGGATCCACCTGGATTTTTAAAACACCTCTCAGGAATCAATTTTTATGACTGTAGAGCGTCACTATATCTGTCCTAAGCTTTTGAACTCACAAACTTACTCGAATCAAAGTGGGTCTTTCCCTTACTCCTCTTCATTCTTGGGGCCATTCTACAAATTTCACAAAATTCAATAATAACTTCAAAAATCAAGTCTAATCTACTAAACTTAACTCCTACAAGCATAAACTACACTTTCTATGCAATTTCTATAGATTTTTCTTCACTTTTCACCATGATTAGTGATTTTAGGGATTTTCCAAATGTATTCCAAATACATGGTGAAAATAAAAAATTTCTACATAGAAGTGAAGCTCTTACCGTAAGAAATCCAAATCTAGCAAATTTTGCTCAAATCCACCAAGAAATCTCCACGAAAAGGTTTGCCCTAACTTCAAAATCACGAACTTGAGAGGAAGAAGACGATGACAAGAGTAAAAATGGTGATTTTTTGTGTTATTTTTCACCTTTAACAGTTCGCAAACTGACACTTAAGCATGGATAAGTGGCGCTTAGGCACCTACCTCTCGGGTTACATCGCACCTAATCGTGAGAATGTGGCGTTTAAGCGCTAGTGCATGATTTTTGATATTTTTGAATATAAGTAAAATGCACTATTGGCCTAAATATACCGCCCTTAAATGGTCTTACAACAATTAAATGACTATTTTACTCTCCTCTAGCTCTTCTCTCTCTCTAAAAATTCTCCAATATAACTAATTAGATTCGAAGCTAAAATAACAAAAGTTTTCACACAAACAAACACATATATTCATGTACAAACTATTATAAAAAACATTCAACACATAATTCTCATTCCAAAGAGTTTTGGATGAGAAAATTTTCCTAAATACAAACACTAAAGAAACATACTCAATTAAACACGTAAAATACATAAACAATAAAAACAAAATTTAACACTAAAACATAAAAACAACGACTCCTAACAAACAAACTCTAACACAGAACTTAATTTCATTCTTCATATATTGGAACAAATTCCTGTCTTTCATTAGTCTCTCCATGGGCATTCAAAATATAGAGTTGATAAAATGAACAGTGGTGATGAGCTCTAATACAATCTTCTTCAATCCATTTCTGCTTAAGATACATCACCTTATCCACTTCTTCTATATAACTAATATGGATAAATTGCTTTTTTAGTTGCCATCCAATATGCTCTAGATGTGTATTAACTTCATTTACCTATATCTCAAGTAAAGCCACGCTAGTCTCAATTTTGTTGATCTTTTCCGCTATTCCTTCAATACCAACAACTAAGAAACCGTTATACATCTCTTGTGCACTTTGACTAATGAATTTCTTCCACATGGCCTCTTTCTTTTTCTTCAAATACATCTCCCATGATGACATTTTCTCAAAATCTCTTTTTCTCTTAGGCTCTTAGGGCTAAATATGATTCTGGGCTGAAATTCCATCACAAAATCTTTTTATTTATAGGCCTAAATCCTTCAAATAACTTCTAGGCATGTCCTAAAGCTGCCATGAAACGTTTATTTTAACCAATTGGAAGTTAAAGCTGCTAGAAATTGAATTTCACACGGTTTTTAACATCCGGGCTTAAGCGCCAAATATTGGCGCTTAAGCGCCAGTGCTCAATTTTGCATTAGTCAACTTAACATGCAAATACTCATTCTAACATGTCTAATTCACTTAATAATATATTAAAAAATAGTTACTAACACATAACAACCTAAAAAATACTATCCCAAATTTTTTTAATCACACACAAACAACATTGAAAATAAAACCACACTGATGACAATGAGTTGCCTCCTACAAAGCGCTTGGTTTTACGTCGTCAACCCGACGTAACCGGTGCTTATTCTGGTTGAACCAACATCATTCGATCGTTAAATTTATACTAATCCCCTACAAAATAAGGTTTTAGTCTATGACCACTCACTTTAAATACTTTCTCAGCTTTATGAGCTTTGATATCCACAGCTCTATAAGGATAAACTTTTATCACAACAAATGGGCCCATTCACCTGAACTTAAATTTACCTAGAAATAATCTTAAGTTTGCATTATAAACTTGTTGCCCTGGCTGAAAATTTTTAGTAAGAATCCTTCGATCATGCCACAACTTCGTCTTTTCTTTGTGAATCTTAGCACCCTCATAAGACTCGTTCCTAATCTCTTCAAGCTCATTTAATTGTAATAATTTTTTCTTACCAGTATCTTTCAAATTATAATTGAACTCTTTAATCCTCCAATATGCTTTATGCTCAAGTTCAACTGGTAAATGACAAGATTTCCATAATATTAGCCTATATGGGGACATTCCTATAAGAGTTCTATATGCAGTCCTATAAGCCGACAAAGCATGGTCAAGTTTAACTGACTAATCTATTTTTTTTGGATTCACAAATGTTTTCATAAATCTTTTAATTTCAAGATTGGATAATTCAGCCAAGCCACTTGTTTGAGGATGATAAGCAGTAGCAATTCTACAGTTTATATGATATTTCTTTAAAAATTTCTCAATTACGACATTTCTGAAATGACTTTCCGCATCAGTAGTGATAGATCTCGGCATCCTAAATCAATAAAATTTTTTTATTTTCATAAATTTTGCAACACATTGAGCATCACATCGAGGTAAAACAATAGCTTCTATCCATTTGGATACATTGTCTACTGCTAACAGTATATATAAATTTCTGAAAAATGGTATAAATGGTCCCATGAAATCTAATCCCCAAATATTAAATATTTCAGCTTCTAACATATAATTGAGGGGCATCTCATTTCTCCTAAAATTATTTCCTACTTGTTGACATCCATCTAAAGTTTAGATATAAACATTAATATTTATAAAGATTGTAGGCCAATAAAATCCAGATTGTAAAATTTTTTATGTCGTTTTATCAACACAAAAATGTCATCCAAAATCAGAATTATGACATTTTTGGATTATTTCATAAGTTTCTTCTAAAGGTACATAAATTTGAATAATGAGATCTTTTCCTTATTTATATAAAAATGGGTCATCCCAAAAATAAGTCTTAGCTTTAGATATAAATTTCCTCTTCTGTTGGTATGTCATTCCATGGGGTATAATATAACTTACATAAAAGTTCACAATGTCGGCATACCACGAAACACACCACCCATTAATATTAAATAATTTTTCATCTGGACAAATGATTAGCAATTTGATTTTAAGTCCCCTTTCGATCTACTATTTCAAAGTCAAATTCTTGCAAAAGAAGAATCCATCTTATAAATCTTGGTTTAGCATCCTTCTTTTTCATTAAGTATTTAATAACAGAATGATCTGTATGCACTACGCAATGAGTTCCAATTAAATATGATTTAAATTTATCAAAGGCATATACTATTACTAATAACTCTTTTTCAGTTATTGTATAATTAATTTGGGGTTCATTAAGAGTTTTATTAGCATTGTAAATTACTTTGAAAATTTAACATATTTTTATCCTAAAAAAAACTCCAATAACATAATCACTAGCATCACATATCAGTTCAAAAAGTTTTCCCTAATCTGGTGAAACTATAATTGGTGCAGTGATTAATTTTTCTTTTAATAGCTCAATAGATTTTAGGCACTCTTTATCAAAATTGAAAATTACATCTTTCTCTAGTAAATGGTGTAAAGGCTTGTAAATTGTTGAAAAAGTCTTTAATAAACCTGCTGTAGAATCCAACATGTCCTAAAAACTCATTCTTTCCCTTACATTGGTTGGATAATGTAAATTATCGATCACTTGAATTTTAGCAGAATCTACTTTCATACCATTTTTTGATATTTGATGTTTTAATACAATTCCTCTGTCTACTATAAATTGACATTTTTCCCAATTAAGGATTAAATTTGTTTCTTCACAGTGCTTAAGAACTTTTAATAAATGTTCTAAACATTAGTCAAATGAAGTTTCAAACACTAAAAAATCATCCATAAACACTTCAATCCCTTTTTCAATTAAATTACAAGAAATTGCCATCATACATCTTTGAAATGTAGCAGGGGCATTATATAAACCAAAGGACATTCTTCTAAAATCAAATGTACCATAAGGACTGATAAACGTTATTTTCTCTTGATCCTCAAGAATTATTTGTATTTGGTGATAACCAGTATATCCATCCAAAAAATAAAAGTATTTATGCCCAGCTCTCTTGATCCTCAGGAGATATTTGTATTTGGTGATAACCAGTATATCCATCCAAAAAATAAAAGTATTTATGCCCAGCTAGTCTATCCAGCATTTGATCTAGAGCAAAAAATGATATTTCCTAGTGGCAAGATTTAATTTTCTATAATCAATACATATTTATCACCAGAAAATGATTTTTACTTGTAGCGAGATTTAATTTTCTATAATCAATGCATATTTGCCACCCTGTGACTTGTCTAGTAGGTATTAATTCATTTTGTTCATTTACCGTCATAGTGCAGTGAATTGCACTAACAAATGCACTATCTAAAATAGGGTAAATAATTCCAACATCTAATCACTTTAAAATTTATTTCTTTACAACTTCTTTCAGAACAGAATTCAATCTCCTTAGAGGATCAACCCTGGGTTTGCAGTTCTCTTTCATATGAATTCTATGCATACAAATTGAAGGACTGATTCCTTTTAATATCAGTTGTTGTCCATCCTAAGGCTTTCTTAAAAAATTTCAAAATTTTCATCAATCTTTCTTCTTCTTCCATCATTAATTTTGAGAAAGTTATAACTGGTAAAGTAGATGAATCACCTAAAAAGACATATTTTAAATGATCATGAAGAAATTTCAACTCACGTTCTGAGGTTTTTTTATTATGAACAAAATGATTTATCTTTTTCTATCGTGTCCAAAATTTCAAAACTTTCTCGAATAATTTTGAATCTTCCATAGAAAGATCTTCACATTGATCTAATTCCTCTTCTTGCTTGTTCTAAATCTCTTACTTCATATTTTTCTTCATAATTAGTTTTGAAATGGCAATCACTCAGGTATCTTATAACATCCATTCTAAAGCATTCATCTTTACCTTTTGTAGGATATTTCATTGATCTTGAAATATTAAAAGTAACAGTTTGATCATTGACGCACATATTAATTCCCCTTTCTGCCCATCTATCATTGCTCTCCCTGTGGCTAGTGATACACCAAAAATATATGCTTTTTTAGACCCATATTTTATACTGATTTTTAGTGATATTGCACTTTAATGGAAGGTATTTTTATGTTTTCTTGCAGGTTGTTGATTTTTAGGACTTGAAGCAAAAAAAAAAGCAAAAAGGATGGAGTTTAGAATCAAAATGGTATTTTTGAAGAAATGCTTAGCACTGACAGTGCCAAGAGCAGCTCCGACGGTGCAAACAAACAAAATAGATGGTGAATTTTACTCAACACTGACAGTGTCGTTTGAGAGAGAGTAGTGAATTAAATTACGGAACACTGGCACCGATGGTGCAAGAATGGGCGCCGACGACGCCAATGTCAGTTCAGTCCCTATTTCTTGAAGAATTAACAAACTTGAACGCTTTTTTAAGAGTTTTTGGAGGCACCTAATGGAGAACTGACTTTAGGCTTTATTTGAGGCCAAAATTGATTAGAAAAGTGACTCTTCCTGACATCTCATCATCCCAATTCAACTTTCTACGCATCACACATTTTTCCATTTTTCATTCCACAACCATTTAGAGTCAATTGTTCTTATAATTTAGAGTTTGTGGTGAGATTAAGTGTGAATTCTTCTCTAAGAGTATTGGAGAAGGAGAAAAGTGAGAGATTTATTCTTCCAACATTTCCTAAAAGGGGCTATAAGGGATTTGCTTTGAGAAAGAGTTTTAGATAAGTGTTGTTTGTTTATTAGTGTTGTATGAACTTTCTTTTTTATATGAAATTTGTGTTTTGTTGTATCTTTTTCATGAAGTCTGATTAGTTTACTTTATCTTTCTGCCTACTCTGAGATATGGTAAAATGAAGAGATAATATGGATGTGCCAATACTAAAATATAAAATAAACTGTGATGATTTTTTAACTCCAAACTCAATTTACTTTTCAATCTGTCCAATTAAATTGTTAAAATATGTTGTGATACATATGTTCCAAGAAATTGAGTATGAGTTCCACAACAGAGTGAGGATCACATTTAATTCCATGAAGGATAATTTGGTTCATGGAATTAAGCTCAAATAAATAGAGAAATATACTTTGTTGGGTGTAGAATTGGAGAATCTTTAGGGGGACAGACTAAAATCCCCAATTTGGTCTCTTAAAAACTAAAGGGAGAGTTAGCCTTCACGTGAAGGAAAGTGGGAGCTCTGGAGTGAGAGCCAGTATCCTCCTAGCATAGCCACAAATTTAGGGACTAAAATTGGCATTAGTCAATGATTTCCTATAACACTGTATCAGGGTAGAGAATTAAAACTGCTCTTATTTGGCACAATACATATTTGAACCATTTATCACATCTCATTTTTCTGAAATATCATTGTAGTGGGAAAGATATTTTTTCACATAAGAAATCTTCATCACATAAACATAGTTTAATAGTTTAGTAGTTAATGTATAAACTTTGTATTTCAATTTTGTTATTAGTAAATAATTTGGTTTTGATAATATCTCAACATTCAAAATTAGTGACACTAATTTTGTTTTGACCTTCTTTGAATTTCCTAGTAAATTTATCATTTCAAATTTAAACATTTCCCGTGGGATCGATATTTGAGGCTAAAATAGAAAGTCCTTTATTATTTGATAACGATGCATATGCTTACGTAGAATCCCAATATTATTTGCTTAAGTTTCTTATTAATAAAATATTGCATCAAGCTTTTGGCACCGTTGCATAGTGAGTCAACTTTATAATTTTTACACAACGATAGTCTCAGTATCAAGTTGCTGGCGCCATTGCCGGGGAAGGTAACGACAAATTTAATATATTTGGTAAATTAGGAAACTTAGAGATAATTATAGAAAAAATTTAAAAAATAAAAAATCCAAAAAGAAATATGTTTTTATTTAAGAGTATTTTTTAAGAAATTTTTTGTTGCTTATTATATCAGTTTATGCCAAATATTGGATCTGAAGGTTTAGTACCTTACGATTCAGAATTAGAGTGTACTATTAGAAAAATTTGAATACAACAAAAAGAAATTAAAAATTTAAACAAAATAGTGAATAACTTAAATATTTAAATAAACAAAAATTAACAAAGACCTTTAAGAGATTATGCTAATCCGACAACACATCAACTTCACTTGACTATCCAAAATCCTGATGTTGGTGCTAATTCATTTGAGCTTAAACCTACTATTTTCCAAATGGTACAAAATAATTAGTTTAGAGGAATACCTACTGAAGATCCAAACTTACATTTTGCTAGTTTTCTTGAAATTTGTGCTACTTTTAAATATGACGGAGTGTCTAATGATGTTGTTAGGCTTAGACTTTTTCCTTTTTCATTAAGGGATAAAGCCAAGGCTTCGTTAAATTCATTTGCACATGGATCTATCAGAACATGGGGAGAACTATCACAACAATTTTTAGCTAAATATTTTTCACCCTCGAAAACTGCTAAGCATAGAAATAATATTACATCTTTTTGTTAGTTTGAAGGGGAATCGATATATGAAGCATGGGAATGATTTAAAGATGTTTTTAGAAAATGTCCACACCATGCTCTATCATATTAGTTAATAATTCAAACATTTTATAATGGATTACTAGGATCACTTAGATCTATTATAGATGCTACTGTGGGTGGATCACTAATGTTAAAACCTTTTGATGAAGCATATTCTTTAATTGAAGAAATGACTACTAACAATTTTCAATGGCCGAAAGGGTAAATCTTAAGAGAGTAGCTAATATTCATGATTATGATGCAATGTCTATTTTAGCATATCAAATTGCTACTATTTCAAAAATATTGATCAAATAGAAGTGAAGTATTCTCAAATACCCTCAGTATTAGAGGAAAATTTACTAGGACACATCATTGATACTTAATCATCTTATGAAACTTTAAATGCTATAAATAATCAAAATAGCAATCCATATTCTATCTTTTATAATCCTGGATGGAAAAATCACCCTGATTTTAGTTGGAATAATTATAACAATTCAATGAATCCCTTAAAAAATTTTAACAACCAAGGAAATCCTAGTTATCATCCTTATTATCCTCCTGGATTTAACTCTAATCCTAACCTACAATTTAAGGAAAAGAAGTTGACGATGGAAGAAGTAATGTTAAACATGGGAAATCAAATACATAATCAAGGGGTTTCTATTAGAAATATTGAAAATGAATTAGGACATATTGCTACTGCACTCAGTAACAGACCTTCTAGAATTCTTCTGAGTACAGTGGAAGTTGATCCAAAAGATCAAAATAAGGAGCAAATTAAAGCTATTCAATTACGGAGTGGAAAAGAAATTGAAACAAGGATCCAAAGAGAAATTGAATTTGATGAAGAGAATGAAGAAATGGAAAGTGACCAAAATGAAAATGTACAAACACAAGGTCTTTTAGAAAAACTATTACCTCTGTTTCCTCAAAGACTGAAGCAGAAGAATAAAGATAAACAATTTACAAATTTCTTGGAAATCCTGAAGAAGTTAATGATAAACATTCCTTTTGTTGAAGCTTTGGAACAAATGCCAAGTTATGTGAAATTTATGAAGGATGTACTAAAAAAGAAAAGGAATTTTACAGATCATGAGACCATTGCACTCAGTGAAGAGTGTAGTGCTCTTATTTAGAAAAAGATTCTTGAAAAATTAGAAGATCCTAGTAGTTTCACTATAACTTGTGCTATTGATGAAAAGTTTCTTGGAAAAGCTTTATGCGATTTAGGAGCGAGTATCAATCTTATGCTTTTATTGATCTTTAAACGTTTATATTTGGGAGAGATTCTCCCTATTACTATAACTCTTAAGTTAGCTGATTTATCAATAACTTATCCAAAATGAGTTATAGAGGATGTACTAGTAAAAGTGGATAAATTTATTTTAAAGGAGTTATAGAGGATGTATTAGTAAAAGTGGATAAATTTATTTTTCCTGTAGACTTTATAGTATTAGATATGGAGGAATTAAATTCCTATTATTATACGGAGACCATTTCTTGCAACAGGGAGAGCTGTGATAGATGTGCAAAAAGGAGAATTAATAATGAGAGTAATGATCAAGGAGAGCTGTGATAGATGTGTAAAAAGGAGAATTAATAATGAGAGTTAATGATCAAGAAGTAACATTTAATAATACAAAAGCTATGAAATATCCTGCAATAGAAAAAGACAATGAATGTTTTAGGATGGAAGTTACTAATTATCTCTATGAAATATTCAGCAATAGAAAATGATAATGATTGTTTTATGATGGAAGTAACTAATTATCTGAGTAATGAAAAATTTAAGAATGAGTGTGAAGATAAATTAAAGCAAGGAGAATTTAAATGAATTAGCCACTACAGTAGGTTTTTGAATACTATAATGAAGTTCATTTACCATAGGGTTGGCATAATCTCGTCAAGGTCTAAATTTTTGATGAACTTTAGCATTTTGATCATTTTGGTTTGCCATTTCGGTAATTTTTTTAGATTTTTCAAAAATTTTAATTTTTTTGCTTTTTTTTATTTTCTTAATAGTTCTCTCTAACTCAGAATCGTAGGGCACTAGTCCTTCAGAACCTGAACTACGCATACACTAATAAAATAAAACACACATAAAAATATTATATTAAGATATCCCTATAGTAACTCTTAAAGTTTAAATAAAACTTTCTAAAATAGAAAATTTCTTTCAATCAATCTCCCCAGCAATGGCGCCAGAAACTTGATCCCAACTGTTTATATTCAACAGTATAACTTTGTATGTGATTTATATTCTTCACTTATCTTTCCTACTTTGCAACAACACCAAAATCATGATTCTGAGAAAATAAGAATTTAACTTTGTAATTTATATATGTAATGGGATACTATGCAAGTATAAGTATTGTTATCAAGTAATATAGGACTTTTTGATTAAGCCCCAAATATCAAACCCACAGGGAGTCTTTGCAATTTGTACTTCTAAATAACAAACTTTCGATTTCAAAAAGATAATTACTTAAACTATAGATATTTTTACAGTGATTAAAATTCAATTCTTTTTGGTATTTTTGATATTTTGACAAAACATAAACAACTTCTAAATATAACTTGAGTTTATGTAAAAGAAAAGCACTGAATATGAAATATCTTTCTCCTTATCATGAATTAGTAATAAGTATAAGAATTTTGTTATGAAAATATTCAAATTGTGTTGTGCCAAATAGGAGCAATATTATTCTTTACCCTTACTAGAGATGCTATAAATAACATTGGCTAATTTAAAGTTTCATAGTTCTGAAGATCGGCTAGGCAAAGAAGATATCAGCTCTCAATATAGAGTTCCCTTGATTCCCTCCACCTGGGGGCTAGCATCTCGTATTAGAACCTAAAATAATAAACCAAGTTGGGGGCTTTATCCTGTCACTGTAAAGTCCTCTAAATCTACACCCTTTAATGATTATTTCCCTATTTATTTGCACTAAATCATATGAATTGCATTCTCATTCATACAACCTCATGTGATTCCTTCCAATTGTTACCTGAAACAATAACAACCCGGTTATTACATGTTCTCACAACAAATTTTAACATCTAGATGGGTCATATCAAGAATTAAATGAAATACATGGAATTAAATCATCACCAACATTAAAGATTAATACTCTCCACAACTTCCATCCAACACTTTAATTACTTATCATTTTAAAAATAAAGAAAACTACTCAGAATACATTGAGAAAATAAAACCACACTTTAGTTTAAAAGTAGAAATCATTGCCAAACCACTAAGAAGTCTCTTTAAAGATCAATACTCTCCACAACTTCCATCCAACACTTAATTACTTATCATTTTAAGAAGAAAAAAATACTCAGTATCCATGGAGAAAACAAAACCACACTTTAGTTTAAAAGAAGAAATCATTGTCAATAATCTATGGAGAAAAAAAAACTACACTTTAGTTTAAAAGTAGAAATCATTGTCTAACCAACAAGAAGTTTAGATTAAAACCAAAAGTAGTTTAAAAATAAAGATTAAAACTTTTCTCAAATCCTCCACTAAACTCTTGAAGTTCCTTTGAATCTCTTCTCTCTTACAACACTCTTAACTCTCACAAGAAAACTAAAAAAAAAAGGGATAAAGTAAATTTATGGTGCCTAAAAAATCTCTCCGAAAGTTCCTCCACAAACTATTTCAAGAACTTCTCAGGAGTCCCCCCATTTTTCTCTCAACTTCTTTCTTTTATAATTTTTCAAGAGTTACCTTGGTATCTCTTCAAAATGTATCCTGATTCAATGTAATTTCCAAGAGATGCCTCCTTTCACAAGTCTTTTAACCATATTTTTGTTTGTAATGATCATAACCACCATTTTTAGCCAATAGGTGGCTTAAATGTCCCTTCAAATTTTGGCAAAATGAATTAACTTATCAAAATACGATCTCTGGCGCTTAAGCACGGGGCCTTTGGGGCTTAGGCGCTACCTTCTCTGTTTCACCGGTGCTTAAGCACCAAAACACTTCTGCACCATTTTTGCATTTTTGCTCTAAATTTGATCATTTTTCACTCCTTTTAGCATTTTTTACCTTTTTACTTATACCTGAAAGAAAAACACACAAATAGCTTCCATTAAAGCACAATATCTCAAAAATAGGTATAAAAATGTGTCTAAAAATACTATATATTTTAACTGTATCACCTAACCCCACATTAGATCTAACTTATACCTTAAGTTGAACTCTTTAAGCCTAACCCACCTTAGACCTAAAGAATAAACGAATATGGGTTTAACTCCACTTATACCTAAACATCAACCATCATAAGTCTAACCCATCTTAGACTTAATTCAACTTGAAATTTTTCTAGCTCTAACTCAAGCTAGAACAAACATAAGTTCAACCTAGCTAAACTTAATTAAACTTAAGTTTAACTGGTTCAACCTGACCTAACTGGGGTTAATCTAATTCAACTTAATCACTGGGTCAATCCGATCTAACTTGGGTTAACCCAATTCTATTCAATCTCTGGATTAATCCAACTTAACTAGGGTTAACCTAATTCAACTAAATCACTGGGTCAACCTAACCTAACTCGGGTAAACCCAATTCAACTTAACTCAACAAGTCTACCTGACCTAACTCAGGTTAACCTAACTCAATTAAATCACTAAGTCAACCAGACCTAACTTAGATTAACCAAATCAACTAAATCATTGGGTCAACCCGACCTAAATTAAGTTAACCCAATTTTACTAAAATCACAGGGTTAACTTAACTTAACTATGGTTAACCTAATTCAAATTAATCGTCGAGTCAAACCAACCTAACTCTAATTAAACCAATTCAACTCAATTGTACAGGTCAAACCAAAACCCAATTCAACTCAACTCATCTGATTAACTCAACCTAACTTGTGTTAACCCAATTCAACTCGACTTCCTAGGTTAACCCAAACTAACTTAGGTTAACCTAAGTCAAATATTCCCTGGGTCATTCAAACTTAACTCATATTGACCCGATTTGAGACTCAAGTTCAAACTTAGCTTAAGTCTCAATCCATGAATCCTAACCAAGCTATACTTTAAAGACAACTAAAATTTAAATTAACATAGACTTCATCCAAGTTTAATTTAACTTAAATTTGATTTGAATCTTGGTATTTAGTTTGGGTCAACTCAACTTAATCTGGTTCGATTTCAAGTTAACCCAACTTGATTTAACTTTGTTTCCCTCGAGCCAATGTAAAACAAGTAAGACTAGTTGGACTCTTAATCAAAATAGATCAACCTGGGTCAATCCTAAACTTTTGTTGACTTACGCAAGATTTAAGATAATCTGAGGAAAAAAATAGCCTAACTCAGGTTAGCTCAGATTACTTATAGACTCATCTCAGATTAGTTCAACCTAAATTGAATCAATTCAAAATCAACTTAGATCTATGTGATTGGTGGTTAAGGAATGTTTAACTTCTAGTTCGAGAACAAAAGCACACTTTTCCTTAGTTAACGACAATTTAGAGAAAGATATAAACCATCATATATAAAACGACATAAAATTCACCCTAAAAATCACTAAAACATAAACTTGAACTCAAATATGTAACTTGGTTTAAGAAGGAGTTTTGGAGGAGGCAACCATTTATTGCTTATCTAGTCACTTGTGACTAATCAAACAACAAACCCCAATGACCTTGAGACAATGACCCCATGGGATTTTGACAAGGTCATCCCAAATAACAAAAATGAAACAAAAAATGACAAAGAAAAAAATCAAATTGGCTAAGAACTGTTATGAAACCTAAAAATTTGAACCCTTAAAAGATGAAAAAGTTATTATAACATAGATGAAACCTTAAGGAACAAAGATCACTGAACACAACTTGAACCACTGCTACCCGGGTCTATGAAGATCATTTGGATGAAACAAATAATGGTTGCTGAAATGAATCTTCTGATTGGAGTAACTCTGATTAGGGAACCCCACAACCTCGAGAGGATGGAAATCCATGAGCATCTTAACTGAGTTGTCCTAAATAAAAACAACCAACGAACCAATCAAATCAAAACATATTTTTTTTATTAACTCTATTTTGCAGGGATGCTGAAGACAAAATGCAGACATCAGCCCAGGTTTACTTTGTATGTTATTAGGGTGTGCAAACTTTGTTTTGCAGGGACAAACATTTAAAACACAGAGCAAAAGGACAAACTCTTGTCGAATTAATTACAATAAAACAAAACCCTTGAATAGATTAGAATCTTACCATGATTTTTTAGAATCCATAGGAATCCATTAACCTTAAGATAGGACTTTGAAGTTTATCTCCTTGACAATAATATTTGAACTTTTTTAGGATGATAAAAAACCTTAATCTTGAGTTTTTTTAAACAATCCCTAAATATTTATGATGTAATTAATAATAGGGGCTCGCCTTTATATGAAGGAGAGAACCCTAAAAAAGTACAATAACCTAAATTTCTTATTGTGGGTGTGCTTTCCTCAAGTCTTCTTCACCAGAATTCCTCCAAGGTGTCTTAAACCAATACACTTCAGAGATGTCTATGTGAAGTCTACTTTACAAAAGCTCCCTCATGTGTTTCTTTTATTTGTCCCCATCATTGTATGCCTTAGCCCTCTAATATCTTCTCCCATTAGATAATCTACATGATTAGAGAGAGGTTTTTGGGAGAAAAGGCTATGTGATGGAAGACAATCTGGAGAATCCACAACGACAACAATGACGAGGACGACACATGCCCAAAGACAAATAACAGTCAGCGAGGTGGTGGGTGACTGTTGACCTCATTTTTGGTTGAGGTCTAGCTTTGTCCTCTTTAGTAGTATAGGGTCTAGCCATAGGGCTTTGTTATTGACTATTCCCAGAAAACTAGAAAAGGAACCCTCACGATTAGAAATTTTGAACTCCTCTTTGCTCAACTTGAAGTTCCACATATTTGTCCTAACCTCTAGCACTTAGTAGGTGGGGTTAGTATGGGGAAACTCAGGGAGACTCTCCCATTGGATGGTCAGACCTTAGGACTAACCCTAAGTGGTCTGGTGATGTTTGAGATGGCTTGCACACACTAAACATTCTTGCATACTCCAAACCCTAAGATCCCTTAATTTGGTCTCATGATTTCTTTTGAAAAGCTCATATGAATGAACCTATATCCCTAGCCTTTGGCTAAGAGGGTTAGAACCAGCATATTGAGCATCCAAAATAAATCCTCATATGGCTCCTATTGGTTTGGCATGGCTTCATGGCTTACTTTTCCATTCAAGCTCAAAATCACCAAATTACCAAAATACCCCTACAACCCAAATTTTTTCCAAAAATCCCAAAATTACCCAAAATACCCAAATTTGCCCAAAAATCATCTCAAAACACACACTACTACCTAAATTGACAAAAATTCACCTAAATCACTAAATTCCCAAAATACCCCCAAAATTGCCAAAAGTTACCAAAATGCCCCTCATGACCCAAAAATTCCAAAAATTCCAAAATCATCCTAAATATTTCCAATTTCAAATTTTTATCATCACATTGACCCAATTTGGCCAATTTTATCCAATTTTACCAAAAGCCTCAATTTGCCCTTAAAGGCCCATATTTCCCTAATTAGCCTCAATCTTGGCCCAATTGACCTCAATCTTGCCCAATTTCAATTCCAAAATAAAATTCAGTATCCCAAATTCTAATGTAAACAAAATTCAAGCTTAATTTGACCCAATTGCAAACCCAATTCTACCCAAATAAAAAAGCCCCAATTTTGACCATATGACTAAATCCGCCAAATTGGCCTTCAAATTCAATTCAAAACAACTTGAAATTCTTCCAAAGCTTTCATGACATATTCCTACATAAAATTCAACATTCAATTGATCTAAATTTGAGCCCAAATTCAATCTATAATTCCAAAAGCCCAAATCCAAAGCCCACATGACAATTTCTTCTCTCTTCATCTTCCATTTAATCAAAATCATTCCCTACATTTTAAATTCATAATTAAATCATTCCATATTAAGCCTCACGACAAACTCCATCAAAAATAACAAATAAATCCAAAATCCCTTCTCTTGAAAATTAGTCAAGCCACATGCAAGCCATGAAGCCAGTCCCAAGCCATAGGTGAGCCATGAGAGTCTTGCCACATCACCATGCTATTAATGGAAAGAGGACAATCCACTTTAAAGTCTCTTTAAAAAGGGTTTTATTTTAATGTGGACCTCTCTACACAACTTCAGCTGGGCCACCTGATTTCCCTCAGCACCCAAACCAACCTTAGTGATTGAGTCCAACTTCAAACCATGATTTGACCCAAATTGAATCACAATAGCCCTTTCCCCATTCTATTTCAATTCTATACTTTTACACATGACCAACCTCAATTGACTTCACCAAACCCAAGCCCTGACCTCCATGAGTCAAATGGTGACCCCTCCCTGGCCGGCCGGCCACCTTGGCTGCCGGAAAAGCCAAGCCCAAATGCTTCCTCTTGGCTAAAACTCAAAATTAAACCCATCCAAGTTGTCTCATCCCAATTGGATTTTTTCACATTGTTGGAATCCACATGAGAAACCCGAAGCACCTACCAATTGCTTCTGATGGCCTCTCCTTCCCCCTCTATTTAAACCCACCCTCCATGGCTAAGGGAGGAGAGCTTGAAATTCATTAGGGAGACTATAGAATTGCTTCCATAGCTTCTTCAAGACCTCTTGAGTTTAACCGAACCATCCTTAGCCACTCAAGCCCATTGCTCGAGCTTAATTTTGGAGCTCAAATTCAAGGCCGAAATAGGACACCGCCCAAAACTCCACCAGACTCAAATTACTTTCACCCACACCATCCCCACAGTGAGAGAAGAAGATCCCCCACAAAAGCCCCATCACCGGAGCACCCTAAGTTGGACTTTGATCAAACCTTTAAATTGGCCTAGGTCGATTTCATACCTAGAAATTTCACCATTGCTTAAGGCTTCATCTAGGAGCTCTTTGAACTCAAGGCATGCTTTTGGAAGCACCCAATTGAGGCCTCACCTCTCGGGCAAAGATATTGAACCACAACCCTAAACCGATCTTAATTTAATTCTCCATGCTTATAGGCTTGATCAACCGTATATATATTATCTCCTAGTCAAGACGAGTCTATAAGAACAAACCACACTTGATTTGGTTGAGTATCGAGCGAGATATTAGGTGTAGAGATTGGACGGCTCACAGGTTTGATCTGTTAGGGAAGATGACATAGCGTTGTTGGATCAAGCGTCTATCGTATGGACGGTCAGGATTGCATCAAATGAGAGCAAGGTTCATAAAGCGCGGGCTAACTCAGATGGCGACATCCAATCATGTGGCGACACGTGGTCTTTTGATGCTTACGAGGATGAGTTGGATAAGTAGAAAAATAGGCTTTAATTTTAATTATTTAATGACCAGAAATTTAAAAATTCATATCTTGATGTAGAAAAACCACAGAGATAATATAAAAATACCCTCGTGATCAATGAACAGAGGAAAATAATGTGGAAATATCTTCATGTCCATTTGATATATGTATAATTTTTAATTAATTAAATGGTGTTTTTCTTCTTTTGATTCTACATTTGCATAGGCAATTCACTATGACATGATTTTTGGGGCTTTCATTCTCTCTATCATGAGGCATCTTCCTTGTTTTTCAAAGGTGAGGGGAAATCTTTAGGCAGAGATCTCTATTTTTCAATTGTATCATGTCTATTTTGGTAAAATAATCATAATGATAATTAAAATACACATAAAAAAAATACAAAATTTTTTTTGGTATGTTTATTGTGGTTAGAGGATCCTAGGAAAAGTATAAACTTGGCTTAACTCATTGAAAATAATCCTAATTGTCACCAACCATAAAAAATATAATAAACTTAATTTGGAGTAATTATAAATGTAAATGACATGAAATTTATTCTCCACTATAATTTAATCTTAGTGGAGCCCCCCCTAAAAATTTCAAGTCAATTGGAGTTAATTTTACCACTCAAATGAATTAATCAAGTGAAATCACATTTTTGGCATTAAAATAATTATAATAATTAAAATAAATTTCAAAAAATCACCAAATTGGTTTCGGGAGCTCCTTATGACTAGTGGAACCTAAGAAAAATAAAATTGAAATTAAAATAAATACTTCATTTTTTAGCTAGTTTTGGGCATTTAAATAATTAAATATTAATTAAAAAAATTTAAAAATTACAGAATTGTAAAAACATTCTAAAATAACACATTTGACTTACTGATCACCTAGAATCAATTAAAATGATTTTCCTAATTCTTTAAGTCAAGATATTAATTTTGAAGGCTTAAAAATGAATTTTCTCTAATTTCTCACAATAATAATTCCAATAATTAAAATATAAATAAAAAATATGAAATTTGTTTTTTTAGGTTTTCTGGGCTTAGATAGATTTAGTAAAAATATAAAACTTAATTTTCCATTTAAACAATATTTTATATTTAATAAATCTTAAAAAAACAAATAACTCTAATAATTAAATTAAACCTCTAAAAGTTATGAAAATTGATCCAAGTGGTTCTCTAATTTAGGTGAATCTCCAATAATTTTCTTAAGGATATAAGTTTTGTTTTGATTGAGTTGTTAAAATTTGATTGAAAATTTCTTATTTTTCCATTAAAAATAATTGTAAAATTAAATAAATTCAAAAAAGTCAAATTTCTCCTCTGATGTTTTAATTAACCCATGAGTGAGATAACATAAAATTTTTAATTCATTTGAGTTTACTTTAATGAATTATAAAGTATTAGGGTCTTAGGGGCAAAGGGATAATTTTGGATTTTACGGCTTAATTAATACTTAGGCTTAATCAAAGGGATAAAACAGTAACAGATGATCTTAATTGATATATTTTGAGGATTGGAACATGAGAGGGATAAATGGTAGCAACCAATCTCATTTTGGTCTTATAAATGATAAACTTGTAATTTCTTAAAATTAATAAAATTTGGAAGAAAATTTGAAAAGTTATTAAGTTGATGGGTATGACTTTTGGAAGATCACAACTCACTGATTTTAAGCCCCAATTAATGATTTTGAAATGATTTATGATTCATGATAAGGATTAAAGGTATAAACATTTAAATCTTTGTCTAGGATGTAATTAACTATAGGGACTTTCCCTTATAGGAAGAATTACCAAACCCAGCTTAAAATAAACCCTGTTTAGTTTTTTTTATTAAATAGGGGAAATTATTGGCTTATAATAAAAAATGGTTTTGCAGATTTAAGGATGTTATACAATCTTTAGTTTATTTAATCGAGTCTTATCAGTAAATGGTGTGTATATCCTTCGGGATGAATGCATTACTTGCAGTATTAGGCTCGTTTATTTAAACTACTGGGATATGAGATCGGACTGGTTTTGTATTTTTCAAAATCCAAAATAATATTTTTTCCTTATGGACAAATTTCTTAGTTTCAATGGTGAGACAAATCTCAATGGACTTCAAAGTTCTTTTAACAGTAGCGACCTTCTCTGACAGAGTCTTTTTGAGTGGAGGGAACTCCTTATGGAACTTTTGATTTAGATTGAACTCAATTGGCGTTTCTATAACCTCAATGGTAGTTTTCTTTGTTACATTGTGAGGAAGGTCACTGAGAATAACCCCAATCTCACTGAATCTGAACCCAAACTTGATTAGAGAACCCTAGTAGCGAGCAGGTTTGTTAGTTGGCAAAGTAGGTTTGTTAGTTGGCAAATTGGGTTCTTCGGTGAACGCAAAGACTAGTCTCGGAGAATCCATTATCATGGAACTATAGTTTTAAAGAGATTTAGATTGTTAGCCCAACTTGTCTTTGGGACTTGATTATGTATTTTTTCTTACTAACCCATTAAGTAAAATGAAGGTTTTGTTTTGGTTTTATTTTATCGAGTATTAGTTTGATTCTTTACTTTATGGTTTTTATTTTTTCATTTTGGTCGTTCCATTTTGTATTTTTTTTTAATTATTATTTTGTTTTGAGATTTCAGATCCAATGATTCATTGTCCATGAATGGTTTTGGGAATGAGGGCGTGCTAGTCATGTTTTGCCCAAGAGTGAAATGGGCAGAACATACCAATGGAGGTAAATTAATTTAACCTATGCAAAGCATAGGTACATCACCCAAATGTGAGGTCAATTCTAGCAACCAGAGATGAGGAGAGAAGAATTCCCCAGCAAAGTCGCCACTAGATCTGATGGCAGTCACTGTCGGCACTAAAAGTTTGAGAGTTGTGAAGTTACCGGCTGCTAGGATGGATATCCCAACACCCATTTTAATTTAATTTAATATATTTAAAAAAAAAATACAAAATGGAAAGACCAAAATGAAAAAATAAAAAACATAAAGTAAAGATTCAAACTAGTACTCGATAAAATAAAACCAAAACAAAACTCTCATTTTACTTAATGGGTTAGTAAGAAAAAATACATAATCAAATCCCAAAGACAAGTTGGGCTAACATTCTAAATCTCTTTAAAACTATAGTTCCATGATAATGGATCCTCCGAGACTAGTCTTTGCGTTCACCGAAGAACCCAGTTTGCCAACTAACAAACCTACTTTGCCAACTAACAAACCTGCTCGCTACTAGGGCTCTCTAATCAAGTTTGGGTTCAGATTCAGTGAGATTGGGGTTATTCTCAGTGACCTTCCTCACAATGTAACAAAGAAAACTACCATTGAGGTTATAGAAACGCCAATTGAGTTCAATCTAAATCAAAAGTTCCATAAGGAGTTCCCTCCACTCAAAAAGACTCTATCAGAGAATGTCGCTACTGTTAAAAGAACTTTGAAGTCCATTGAGATTTGTCTCACCATTGAAACTATGAAATTTGTCCATAAGGAAAGTCCATCCTCATAGAGGAAGAGGAGTGTGTTCCACCACCACCCATCTTCGAGATTGGTTCTAGCTCGAAACCTATACCGCTGACACGTACTTAGCGGAGGAATATCAACCACTTAACCCTAAACGTGAAGAAGTAGTAGAAGAAGAAGAAGAAAACAAACAAGGCTGACTAGAAATAAATTGATGGGCTTGAGGAACCGGGGCTCTCAAAAATAGCCCTCTCTTGTGGGGACTAGTTTTACTCATTTTTTGCCATTCATGATGAGGAAAAATTAGTTAGATTGCTACTAATCCATCATTATCCTTCTGTCACCACCCAAAAAAAGAATAAGAGCCCATTCATCTCAAGAATTCATTCCACGTTCAAGAATCTTGCCAAAACAGAGAAGTTCTTGTCTCTCAGCTCCTTAACAAGATGGGGTGTGCAGTCTCCCCACAGATGAAAAGAAAAATTTTCAAAGAATAAAAGCTTGGTCGCAGATATCTGAAGACCAACATACTCAACCAAGCTTTTGTTGGGGGACATATATATTCTAGTTGTTGCACCTCGGGTTCCAGTCAAACTTTTTTGGGACAAAAAATGATAGACAATTCTGCCAATTCCAAAAAATAACACATTTGCTCTCCTACCAAAGCTAGACTTAGACACTATCTAACTTTCCCATCAGCAAATGAGGAACTACATTCAAGAGATAAAAAATTATCTTCTAGCATGAGCTCACTTGTGTTGATGTTACTAGCTAGGGATCTTACCCACCCATAGTACAATGACATGCCTCTAAAGGTGTCCCATCCCATACTCAAAAGAATGTATGGAGATGCAATCCATGAAAGGAAGTCTCTGATGGTGTGGGTACACAGTCTACCATTCTTTTTAATAATATCCAAGAAGAATCTCATTTAGTGGAAAAATGATTAAAAAGATTAAGAGACGATGTTAGGCAGTTATTGATAGAGAGAAGAAGGGGCTCCCTAATGACATGAAGGAGGCATCTACGGAATAAACATGGTGAAAACTCAAGCTGACTCATCTACATAAGAGGAGTCACCACCAAGTGATGAAGAATTGATAAAAGAGTTGCAGAGGATCATTCAACATTGAGATGAGTAGATTATCCATCTCTAATAGAAAGTCAAAGAGATGATGATAGCGTGAGCAACTTTGCACAGCGAGTACAAATAACATAGCCGTTAGCCGCTGAGACCCCCCGACCATAGGTAGTCCAAATTCCCGATGACAAAACATAATTAGCAAATGAATTGGAACAATATTAAAAGACAAGTGATTCCACTTAAAGCGGTATCCATGAAATATAAATCACTCAGTTAGTCATGCAAAAAGTAAAGGAAATGATGACTCAGGTGTTGGGCAAATCACTTGTTCTGAGGGGTAGTCCCTACTTAGAGGAATTTAATTCAGTTCAATATTCTAAGGGCTTCGTACCTCCACTCTTCAAAATATTTGATGAGATAAAAAACCATCATCAATATGTTGCACACTTTTGAGCAAGTTTTTGCAACACGGAGGGTAATGACGCCCTTTTGTTTTTCTAGTACGCCAACAACTTTACAAGTGTTATTTTTTGTTCGTATGTTTAGATTATCAATGGGTCTATCAAAACCTTCACCAAACTTGAGAATATCTTCATCCAATGCTTCATTAGAGTCCATCATCACATTATCGTTGGTGACCTAATTGTAGAAAAGTAGAAACTAGGGGAGACTCTCGTGGAATTCATCCTTCAGTGGAGGAATATCAGTATGAAGTGTGAACCATAGCTTCACGTGTTGCATGCCATCGAGATTCTTCTCAAAATTATTCATATACTGGTGGCATTCATTCTCAAAAGATTCATGATAAAGAGATTTGGAAAGTTACTAAGCAATGTTGTCAACCTCTAGAGGGAGGCAAAATAGGTGAGTGTGATATAAAAGACAGAATAGTCGAAGTTAGCATGAGCATTTTAGAAGAAATCAAAAAATATATTTATAGTGGATAATGGCAAGTAGCAGATGTATGTGTAGGCAGAATAGAAGAGACAACAACAAAATGTAGTGCGTCATAGCTGAAGCAGTCTTTTTCAGCTACAGTTCCAACAATCTACTCAGCATAAGATGGAGATGAAATCGATGGCTGAGTAGATGAATAAAGCGTATGTGCTCAAGATAGAGGTCATGGCCAAGATAATTCATCGCCTGCTAAAGATACCAATATTTAATATGGCTGAAGTCAAGAGGCCGGGGAAAGTTGATATGAAGGACCAACCATATTGTTGTGCCTACTACAAGATGCTAAAGAACAAGATTAAAGATTGCTATGTTTTCAAGGACTTGTTAGAATATAGCTTCAAGGAATGGAACATAGTCATCCAAAAGCAATAATTGAAAGAGCCCAAAACGGTCATATCTAATTGTTATATAGTACGCTAGTAAAACTTTCAATGATGCTCAAATTAATTATACCACTACTGAAAGAGAGGTATTAGTCATTGTTTATTCTTTTGATAAATTAGGTCATATCTAATTGGAGCTAAATGTGTTGTGCATACAAACCATTCAGTTATAAAATATTTGATTGAAAAGAATTATGCGAAACCAAGATTAATTGGATTGGTACTTCTAATGCAATAATTTGATTTATGGTAATCAATAGGTAATGAACTGACAATCAAATTGTTGATCATTTATCTAGACTTGAATAGGAGGAAATATTTGATTTTGAAAAAGAAATTAATGAACTTTATGTTGTTAAAGGATGGGAAATACTATGGTATGTTGATATTGTAAACTACATTGCTAGTGGTATTTTACCATATGGGTTGACAAAACAACAAGAGAGGGATTTTATTGATTTACTTTTTGGGATGACCAATATTTGTACAAAAAATTCAAGGATTTAGTAATGAGGAGATGTGTGCCTTATGAAGAAATTGAAGAAATTATCCAAAAATGTCATGATTCTGAATTTAAATGTNTTTACCCTTTGATCCAGGCATAAAGAACATTGACTAATCCTATGCTTGGTTACTGATTCTG
>JXCR01121757.1:116880-131283 GCA_002079205.1 Phalaenopsis hybrid cultivar
TGAAACAATCACACAAATAGCCTGGAAGATTTGAGGATTTAGGTCGAGACAAACGACAACCTCGGAATCCTAAGACGAGTTAGAGCTTATATTATATAGTAGGGCTATACAAAGGCCTAAAGAAAAGGTGAGGATTTACGTTGTATAAGCAAGCAACCTTGAAGTCTTATGGCTTTGTTGCTTATATCTAAGGAAGGAAGATTGGTTTAGCTGGGGAAGGCAGGTTTTGCTGTTGAAGATGATCGTGTTGCCCACCATGCTAGCTCCAAGCTCCTTATCGCGACGAGTTTGAGTTTTCAAGTGTGTCAAGCTATGATGTTAAATCACGTGGCCCTATGGTTGAAGTTTGTTAAACTTTATGGGGATGTTAAAGTTGATTAGAGTGACACCGATTAGGATCCTACGGTTCCCTCATTCCGGTACCACTATTTTCTATTGAATTCACCTAGTCCAAATAAACTTACTAAACTCAGCTTAATGAGTTCCATAATTTCATTTAGATCGTGTGAAGCCTTGTTAGCAACCGTAGGTTACCTCTTCCGAGGGATTCCCGATCATGTGATAGAGACATCTTAATTTAGTTACAATTGTAGTTTGGTGTGATGTTTGTGATTAAATTTTGAGTTCTTTTATATTTTGAATATTGTGGCGTTGAATTTTATCTTGGTTGATTTTAGTTTTAGTTTTTGTTTTGGTTTTGATTTTTGATTTGTGGCTATCCTGATAGTTTTATTTTTCATGTAGAGTGACATCATTGCTTAGAATGCAAGTTTGTAGGTATAAAAATATAATATGAAAGTACAAGAAAGACAAAGCTGAAAACTGTAAAAGTGTACCTAGCGAGTCTTCTCGTTCTATCACCTGAAACTCAAAAGGCTTGTTAAGGCAGTTATATGAGACAAGGAAGTAAAATTTTGACGACATATCTAACCCTAGGTCATATCTTGGTGGGTCCTTAGGAGTTTAATTAAGGATGATGTTGACAAGAAAAATATATTAAGTTTAGTAGATCTCCAAGGTATCCAACATATCTTGAGGAAGAAGCAGGTTCGTGCTACTCTCTCGCTGTCTGGTGGAAAATCTTGAGTTCTTTTAGACTTATTATGTTACTTAATAATTCATCCTATAAAATACCCTAATGCTCAATGAACATTGATGTCTCAATTATCCCTAAGAGTATGATAATTACCATCTGTAATTTAGTTTTGAAAATTATGTGGGTGAGGCAAGTTAGTGTTATTGGAACACTTAACCAAATTTTGTTTATAATTGGGCTTGTAGTGTTTGAAAGATGTTTTAATTTTAAATGATGTTTACTTTTCTAATACTTATTTAAATGAAGCTTAATTTAGCCTAAGTCACTACTAAGCCCTTGAGACCTAGGTAGGTGTCTTAGTTTGCTTTGAAAAAATTAAGCTTTAGATGATCATAATTCATAATTTGAATTTCATTTGAAAATCAAAATAGGGGTATTAAATTGATTAATTATTGACTTCAAAAGTCATACCCCTAGTCCAGGATCGTTTAATTTTAATAAACTTCCAAATTTTAATAATTTAGAAATTTATTAACTTATCGAGGATCATTTAATTTTTATAAACTTCCAAATTTTAATAATTTAGAAATTTATTAATCTTAATGAGGATCATTTAATTTTGATAAACTTTCAAATTTTAATAATTTAGAAATTTATTAATCTTAATTTGGACTCATTTTAATTTTAATAAGCTTCCAAATTTTAATAATTAAAATGTATTAACTTATCTAGATCATTTAATTTCAATAAACTTCCAAATTTTAATAATTTAGAAATTTATTAACTTATCTTTTTTCAAGATAGGGGTATTAAATTGATTAATTATTGGCTTCAAAAGTCATACCCCACTTGGATTTTATTTGAAAATCAAAATAGGGGTATTAAATTGATTAATTATTGGCTTCAAAAGTCATACCCCAGTCCAGGATCGTTTAATTTTAATAAACTTCCAAATTTTAATAATTTAGAAATTTATTAACTTATCGAGGATCATTTAATTTTTATAAACTTCCAAATTTTAATAATTTAGAAATTTATTAATCTTAATGAGGATCATTTAATTTTGATAAACTTTCAAATTTTAATAATTTAGAAATTTATTAATCTTAATTTGGACTCATTTTATTTTAATTAACTTCCAAATTTTAATAATTTAGAAATTTATTAGCTTATCTTTTCAATTAAGAAAGTGAGGTTGGTTTCTACCAATTAACCTTTTGTGTTTCAAACACAAATTTTGATAATTTAGAAATTTATTAATTTATCTTTTC
Source organism: Phalaenopsis hybrid cultivar (assembly GCA_002079205.1). Taxonomy (NCBI): domain Eukaryota; kingdom Viridiplantae; phylum Streptophyta; class Magnoliopsida; order Asparagales; family Orchidaceae; genus Phalaenopsis; species Phalaenopsis hybrid cultivar. The sequence continues at coordinate 119,188 of JXCR01121757.1, forward strand.
AATTGGGAAAGTGAGGTTGGTTTCTACCAATTAACCCCTATGTTTCAAACATCCAAATTAAGATCGGTATTATTTTAGTAAAAGTCCATTTTTAGCCTTTAAAAATTATTTTTAAGCTTTGAAATTTAGTTTCTTTATTTAGAAAACCAGGAAAAATATTCTAATTTTTCCTAAGTGCTTAGAAAACAATTTAGAAAATTTCCATGAATTTTATTATTTTTGTGATTTTTAGGGATTTTTAATTATTTAAATATTTAAAATAGGCTAAAAATCAAGTTTTTATTTTAAATATCATTTTATTATTAGAAAATACCCCTGATCATAAAACACTCAAAAAAATAATTTCTTATAAATTTTTTAGTTATATTTTTTTTAAATCATTTAAGTGCCAAAAATGTTATTTATCTTTAAAAATCAACTTAAGTTACCAAATGAACTCAAAATTTTTTAAAATTTTTATGGTGATTTCTCTGGATCCAAAAAAATAGGGGAGCTAAAAAATGAAGTCATTTTGTTATTTGTATTTTTCAAAATTAATTATCTTAGTGATATAAGGTTTGTAAAGATTATGTGTATTTTGAATGACTTGGCTCATGAGAAATTTTACCAAGGTTTCTCTGGTCATATTTAACCTTCTAAAATTTTCTTGGATTTTTCTAAACAACATGTTAACTTCCATGATTATTTTAAACGAATAATGCACATAAACTTGATAATTGTGATTCTCTGTCTAGGACCTCCTCTGATTTTAAAAAAATTAGAGAATGTTCCCCACCACAGAGGCTACAACATGCCAAAAATTCAAGCTATGGTGATAAGTTTACATGCATGGAGAATAAAAAGATTCAAATCAATGTTTAAATAATTAAAAATAAAATATGCATCACATAGACTTAAAATTATTTCCACATTATTCTCCTCTATTCACTGAGCAAGAGGGTATTTTTATTTTATTTTTGTGATTTTTTTACAACAAGATATGAATTTTTTAAGTTAGGGGTAATAAATAAATAGGAAAAAATCCCTATTTATCTATTTAAACAACGCGTGCTGACTATATCCTAAGCAGCTCTGAAGGCACACGTAGTGCGCTCTGGTTGGGCACCGTCATCTACGTAGCTGCTGGCTCGGCCCGCAGTTTATGTTCTGAAGCGCTATCTGGCTCGATCTCCTCTGTCCATTCGATACACGCTTGATCAAACGACTCCCTGTCATCGTCCCCAATAGTGTGATCTCGTGATCGTCCACACTAAAACCTTAAGATCTCAATATAGCTCAACCAAATCACTTTGAGTTTGATCGTATGGACTCGTGGAAGTGAGACAAACACATCCATACGGTAATCATGCAATTAAATTAAGCCTACTTAAATAGAGAATCAACATGGGCTTGGGAGAAAGAGAAGTTTTATACCTTTGCTCTAAGAAGTGAAGCTTTGATCAGAGGGTCTCGGCACGTTTGTTATTACCCAAAGAGGCTAGGGATTGACTCTCTGGTCTTGGTGTGAGGCCTAGATATGATTTTGATCACAACCCGATTTGGGTGTTGGTCTAGAGCTATTGTAGAGGCTATTTCAGAGGGGGATTTTGTGGGGCTTTGGTTTCTTTCTCGGTTGTGAAGGTGTGGGCATAAGTAATTGAATTTTGGTGGATTGTGGAAGTGTAATGAGTTCTGTCCTAGTTTTTGGCAGAGGTTTGAGCTCAACATTGAGCTTCCACAGTGGAATTCAGTGGGGGAAGAGGGTTGGATTGCACTAAAGGGATCTCGGAGAAGCTCTGTGAGAAGTTTGGGGGGCTCTCTCTAATAAATTTTTAGCACACCTCCCATGGCTGTGGAGGTGAGTTTAAATGGCAATGGAATGGCCCTCAGGACAAATGTTTGGGTGCATTGTGGTGTTTGGGTGGTGGAGGCCAGAGGAGCTCTATAATTTGGTTTGGCTGAGCTGACCTTTAGGTTTGATTTGGGTGAAGTTCCATGGGGGTGACTCTCAATTTTGAGCTTCTCCGCTGACTAGGCCGGCCGACCATGGTAGGGGGAGGTGGCTAGGTGCTCAGGGTATCTAGGGGAATCTGTCAAAGAAACTTAATGCAACGAGGTTTAGTTTTGGTAAGGGTATCATAAGCATGTGCATTTTTTGGAATAAAATTCCTTAATTTTGCAGACTTTTGGTCCATGGTTTAGTTTAGGGGGTTATATGGGTTTTGGCTCAGGCTTAGGGTCTAACCAATGGCTAAGGTGGAGTTAATTTGATGACTTTGGGGTGTTTAAGTCATCTTTAATGCATGGGTTCAATGTGGGTTCAAGTGATCAAAGTTTGGGTTTGGGCTAGGTTATTCATGTCAATTGACCCAATTGATTGATCAAAATTGTGTAGATGATTGTTATGAAGATTTTTGGTGGAGGGTTGAAGTGATTTTGAGTTCAATTGGTAAGTCAATTTGAGGGATTTTTGATTTTGGTCAATTTGGGAATGTTGGGTTAGACATGAGTCTAGGTTGGGCTAGCCTTGGGATAAGTCCAAATTAAATAGTTCAAATGATCAAGGGAGATGTTTTGAAGATTTTTCATGAAGCAATGGAGTGGAAATTTTGGGGTTAAGGCCCTCAATTTGCTGAAATTTGAGGACATGGCCAATTTGGGGCAAATTTGGGGCTTTTGGACTTAGGTTGAAATTAAATGAAATTGAGGCCTCACCAAGGCCAATTGAAGGTCAAATTTAATTTTTGGGAATGCTATGAAGATTTTTCAACACAAATTGTGGCCAATTGAGTGAGCTATGGGTTCAATTTGGTGGAACCAAGTCATAGGGCCAAAATTGGGTCTTTTGGTTTAAATCAAAAATTGGGTCCAAATGATGTACCAATTGAGCTTGGATTTGGTCTATATTGGTCATATTAAGGTGAATTTGAGTTTAGAATTGAAATTAGGGTAAATTGAGACCAATTGGCCAGACATTTGAGGTAATTTGGGGAAAATATGGGTCTTTAAAGGGCAATTTAGGGGTTTTAATCAAAGATGGCCAAATTGGCCAAATTGGGTCATGTGATAGTTGACACAAATGAAATTGGGAATATTTGAGGGGCTTTAAAAATTTTTGGGATTCTTTAGAATTTTTTGAATTTTGGGGTAAGGAGGGGTATTTTGGTAATTTGGACAATTTTGGTGATTTTGGGTAGTTTGGGTGTTTTTAAGGTGTTTGAAATGATTTTTGAGTCAAGTTGAGTATTTTGGGTAAAATTGGAAATTTTGGCCAAATTTGGGGTCCCAAGGGTATCTAGGTAATTTGGGGGAATTTAGGGGCAAAAGGCTAGTTGGGTATCCTGGTAGAGCTGGAGTGCCAACCACCATCAATAAGCCATGGACCAATAGAAACCCCATTTTGGGTTCTCTTTGTAGTGGTCTTAGCTAAACCCTAGCCCGGAGCTGTAAGTTTAGGGAACCATCTACAAGAGTCTCCCAAAAGTATCAAGGGACCAAAGCCTAAAAGTTCTGGGTTTAGGGTAATGAATGATTGTGAGTACAAGTGATTGCAAGTGAGTGCCTTAGCCCTAAACCAACACCCAACGTCAACCCTAAGGTCTAACAATCCTAAGGGTAACTCATCTTGAGTTCCCTCATAGTGATCTCACCTACTAAGTGCTAGAGGTTAGGACCATTATGTGGAACTTAAAGTTGAGTAGAGAAGAGTTTGAAATTTCTAATGGTGAGGGTTCCTTGTCTAGTTTTCTAAAAATAGTTAATAGGAAAGTCCTATGGCTAGACCTTAGGCTACTAAAGAGGAAAAACTAATCCTCAACCAAAAGTGAGGTCAACATTATATAATTTAAGAAAGTAATATTTTATGTTTTAAAAATATGAGACCAAACTGATCTCAAATCCTCAGTATTTTAAATAAATGAGCTTAACACCACAAGCAATGCATCTATCCCGAAGGGTGGACACACAACTTACTGTTAAGGCCTGATTAAATAAACTAAAGAATTTATGACATCCATTTAAGTTTGTGAAAAAACCATTTTTTTATGTTGACCGAAAAGCTCCCCTATTTAATATGAAAAATTAAGTAGGGTTTATGTTAAGTTGGGTTTTTGAAAGTTTTCCATAAAGGCAAGCTCTTATAGCTAATAACATCTTAGATAACTGAAGTCACTAAAGAAAACTCTCGATAAAAATCATGGGATATTGTCTTTAAGAATTTCAAAAGATAGGATTTTTTGAAGAGATCAGACAAAGAGGCGTGAAAGGAGAATGACTCAAATTTGGAACATTTTATTTTTAGAATCCAAAGGAAGAAGAGCTGAGGGATGCCACAAATCATGAGGAGAACCTAGATGACTTCCCAAGCAATCCTATGGTTTGGCTTCAATTTTAAGGAAGAAATTATTTAAATGTTTCATCCTGTCAATTTTATTATTTAGGGCTTACAGTCATGTGAGACAATCACACAAATAGCCTCAAAGATATGAGGATTAGGTCGTGGCAAATGAAAACCTCAAAATCCTAAAACAAATTTGGGATTAAATTCTAATTGTATAGCAGGGCTATACAAAAACCTAAAAATAAGTTGAGGATTTATGTCACATTAGGCAGACAACTTCAAAATCTTATGGCTCGGTTGTTTAATTCTAAGGAATGGATTAGCTGGTGTAGACATGTTTTGCTGTTGCAGATGGTTGTGTTGCCCACAAAGCTAGCTTCAAGCTACTCGTCATGTCGAGTTTAAGTTTTCTAATGTGTCAAGTCCTGATGTCAAATCAAGTGTTTGCTAAGGTTATGGTTATTTTAAGTATCACGGTGAATGTTAAAGTTGATTAGAGCGACACTGGTTAGGATCCCATGATTCCCTCGTTCCAACATCACTATTTTCTTTTGAATTTACTTAGCTTAAATAAGTTATGAAACCCATTTAAACCAGGGAGATCTCATTAGCAATTAACCAAAGGAAAATATGTTAAGATTTTCATACCCATTTTATACTTTTTTTGCTGATGTTGCACTTTAAAGAAAGGTATTTTTAATGTTTTATTGCAGGAATAATGAATTAGGGTCATTGGAGCAAAAAGATGCAAAAAAGAACAAATTTGGAGCAAAAAGGACCAAAATGTGAAGATTTGAACTAGGGTGCCGACGGCGAGCCCAACGACACTAACGACGGTTTTTTCCTGATACTCCAGATTTAAGTCAATTAGAAGGCCCACTGACGGCGCCCTCGAGGCCGACGATGGCGAGCTCGGTGTTTATGTCCAACAATGCATTGGATGAGGACAAATTTTGGAGGGGTGCTTAGGTAACTCTTGGGAAAACTCATCCACATCTTTAAAGAGAAGACTTTGGCCGAATATGGAAGAGGGGGAGGCTCAAAATTGAAGTGTGAGAAAAGTGTAGAGAGTCTAAATTGTCAGGAATTATTTGAGAGGTTGTAAGAGTTGAGGGAAAGTGAGAGATTTCTTCCTCTTCGCCGCTTCAAAGAGGAACTCTGTGGGCTGTAATGAAAGGAAGAGATTCAAAGAAACTTCGAGGAATTTGCTTGGGGAGAAATTAGAGAAAAGTTTATTTGTTGTTGTAGTTTGTATGTCTTTGACTTTATATATGAATTCCGAGCTTTGTTGTGCTTTCCCCATGAGTTCTGAGTAGTTTTCTCTGTCTTTCCTCTTGTCTCAAGATTTGTGAAATGGTGATTTGAATTGGTGAAGCCATGAAAATGTTTTAAGAAATTGTGATGATATTTTCACTTCAATCTTAATTTACTTTCAAACTCACCAATTGATTTGTTAAAATATGTTGAGTTTACAACTAAAGTGAAGATTACATCCAAGATTCAGGGAGGTCANTATAGCGGTACCTGTGTGTGTGCATATGAATAGACATGACTCCCTGCAGAAAAGCGCCCTAACACACTACCACACATATGCAGCATGCAATCACATCACAAACACAATGTAAAGAAATATACCTGACTAGGGCAACCAATCCATCAAAGAACAATAGTCAGGCATCAAAAAGACTACCTAGCACCCTAAANTAGTGCCGCTGGGATCGGCAACATATCACAGAAAAGAAAAAGGCGGTCGGACTCCGCATCTACATGCCCGGTCCTAATTCTATACATCAATATAAAATGCAGAATTAAGATACGGGGCACAAGCATCTGCTCATGGTCCCCTCTACGTGGTTCCCGCGCCAAACGCCTCGGAACCCGTGCCCGTATCTTATTTCTGCTACAGGACTCTCCTAGACTCTAAAAGTACATAGGAAAATAAAAGACTCAATTCTGCATGAAAACAAGTGTCAGCGGGAAAGCTCACATGCAAATAACGTATCATGAGTCATGCCTTAAAAGTGGGGGAGCTAATAGCACCTACAAGCAAAAGGGTCAGAAATCATTACTTGCTCCCCCTATAGCGGTACCTGTGTGTGTGCATATGAATAGACATGACTCCCTGCAGAAAAGCGCCCTAACACACTACCACACATATGCAGCATGCAATCACATCACAAACACAATGTAAAGAAATATACCTGACTAGGGCAACCAATCCATCAAAGAACAATAGTCAGGCATCAAAAAGACTACCTAGCACCCTAAATCCTAGCCTAGCACACCATCTAACGAAAAGTTCGTCAGCCTAGTATCTAAGTGTGGGGTAAGTCTGGGTATAGTATGACTTTGACAGGGTCGTCATACCGGCCCCATCCTAAAGATCTGAAGGATCTAAAGGGTGTCACGAAGAGTTGTGACACGAGTTAGATCTATTAGATCTTTAGCACAGTCATACTTGTGTCAATCCCGATGACTTAACTCACATTGCTCACCGGGATCAACCCACCAAGCAATGCTCGTTAAGGCATCGCGACCAACACGGGGTCACTCTCCTAACGAGTCTGGCTCGCTATCCATGCAAAACATGCAAATGCAATCAGTCATGTGACAGAAGTGATGAGTGTACCGTGAGGCAGTGACTCAGAAAAAGGTGGGCATGCCGTGGAGGCAGTGGCCCAAACAAATAGGTGTGCCGCAGCGGCAGTGACGAAAGGGATGGGCATGTCGTGGAGGCAGTAGCCCGAAGGTGTGCCGTGAAGACAATGACCAAAAGGGATAGGCGTGTCGTGGAGTCAGTAGCCTGAAGAGAGGTGTACCGTAGTGGCAGTGACCAAAAGGGATGGGCGTGCTGTGGAGGCAGTGGCCCGAAGGTGTGCCGTGAAGACAGTGACCAAAAGTGATGGGCGTGTCGTGGAGGCAGTGGCCCGAAGAAAGGTGTACCGTAGCAGCAGTGACCAAAAGACAGTGGTGATTCTCACTAGGGAGCATCACCCAAGTGCAAATGCAAATGCAAATGCAAACACATATGGTGTGACATGCAAGCAGACAAGCATGTGATATAATGCAAAAGCAGACAAAAATGCAGGTGATTGGTCGACCGGGCCGTGGTGATCGGTCGAACCAAAGTGATACGCTCACCGAGCCGGAGCGGCCTATCGGAGCGAAGTGAAATGCTCGTCCGACCGGGGTGGCNAGGGCGGCTGGTCGCAGTTAAGTAAGATGCTCGCTGGACCGGGGTGGCCAGTCAGAGCTAAGTAAGATGCTCGCTGGCCCGGGGTGGCAAATCAGAGCGAAGTGAATTGCTCGCTAGCCCGGGGTGGCAAGTCGGAGCAAAGTGCAATGCAACATGCATCAAGCAAAAAAAAAATGCAATATATAACAAACCAACATGCAGATAGCAAACCAGGCTCGTGCTAATGACCTCACCTGGGAGACTTAAGGTTTAGACCCTTGGATGTGCGGCACTGCCGCCTCTTGCTTTGGTGAGGAAATGCAGAGAATTTCTCCCCGGATCTCTGAGGGGGAAACTCTCCACGACGTCGCAAAATAGGATAGCTACAAAGCTTTTCCTATTTTTGCGAACTCCTCTNAAACTCTCCACGGCGTCGCGAAATAGGATAGCTACAAAGCTTTCCCTATTTTGCGAACTCCTCCAGACTTTGCAAAACGAGCCAGCTACAAAGCTTCTCTCTCTTTGCCAAGTCCAACCTCCCAACTTCTCCAAGTAAAGCTGGGGAATCCAAAGCAAGGGGAGTGAGGGACTCNAGGGAGTGAGGGACTCCGACCCATCAGGAATTGTGCTAAGGCTCACAACAAAGGGGGACATTCGGCTCTACGGGGGTATTTGGCCACGCACAGGAAGTCATAACCTAAATGCTGGCTCTAGGAAATTCAACGATCCATCACGCAGGCACGCCGTCACGCCGACCCACGTCGGCGCACGCACCNTTGACACTCGGCTCTACGGAGGGGTATTTGGCCACGCACAGGAAGTCCTAACCTAAAAGCTGGCTCTAGGAAAACCAGCGATCCATCACGCAGGCACGTCGTCGCGCCGACCCACGTCGGTGCACGCACCCCGGGTGGGCGATCGAACCCACACGCCTAGACTCCACTATTTCTATGGCTGGCTAGGAGGTAGGAAATCTCACCACTGTGACGGTTGCAGACACATTTCTTTGCTTGCTCTGAGCTCGCCGACGTCCAATCCATGCTCCAGTGTATCTCGTAGGGCATGCACAGGACAATAAAAAAAATGGGAAATTGTGAGGTATGCGAAGTATTTAAAATAAATAATTTTTGGCATATATATATATATATATATATATNTCCATTAGAGCCCTATATTACTTAAGCGATATGTATACTTGTGCTGATAAGTGTGACTTTACAATTATTGAATATTTATTATGATTATATTTAACTTATATTTTTAAGCATATATAAATTCGTCGATCAAGTTTTTGGCGTCATTGTCGTGGAGTGAGTGCGTGAGTAAACAAAAATTACAATTAGAGTAACGGGCAATTTAGGATTATTAGAAAATTTTTACTTGAATTGCAACTTATTTTTATATTTAGTTAAATATATAATTGTGCACTGATTTCAAATTGTATGCTTAAATTTGGACATGAAAATCTTATACCTTACGATTAAGAATTGGAACACAATTTTAGAAGGATTAGAAGATTAAGAAGAGAACCTAGACATTCTGATACAATGGAAAACAACATGAACAATCAAAGAATAGAGAATGAACACTAACCTAGACCCCTACGAGATTATGCATATCCTACAGCAGATGAAATTGACTTATCTATCCAAAATTTTGATATAGCTGCTAATTCATTTAAGCTTAAACCTGCTATTATCCAAATGGTACAAAATAATCAATTTGGAGGNAATACTTGCATTGATAAGTGTGACTTTACAATTACTGAATATTTTATATATACATCTTTATTGAATCTATAACTATTATTAAGTTTTTGGTGCAGTTGCTGGGGAATTAAATCTTTTAGCAGCAATATTAAATACGTATATTTTTAAGCATATATAAAGTCGCTGTCAAGTTTTTGGCACCGTTGCCGGGGAGTAAACAATAATCACAATTAGAGTAATGGACAAATTAGGATTATTAAAAAATTTTTACTTGAATTGCTACTTATTTTTATATTTAGTTAACTGTTTTACTATGCATTGATTTCAAATTGTACCCGTAAATTTGAACCTGAAAATTCTATACCCTACGATTCAGAATTAGAACGCATTGTTAGAAAAATTAGAAGATTGAGAAGAGATCCTAGAAATTCTAATACAATGGAAAACAACATGAACAATCAAGGAATAGAAAATGAACACCAACCTAGACCCCTACGAGATTATGCAAATCCTACAGCAGATGAAATTCACTTATCTATCCAAAATCCTGATGTAGCTGCTAATTCATTTGAGCTTAACCTGCTGCTATCCAAACGGTACAAAACAATCAATTCAGATGTACACCAAATGAAGGTCCTAATTTACACCTCACTAGTTTTTTGGAACTGTTTGCTACCTTTAAATATGACAGAGTTTCAAACGATGTTGTTAGACTTAAACTTTTTCCTTTTTCACTTAGGGATAAGGCTAAAATGTGGTTAAATTCGTTAGCACCAGAATCTGTTAGAACATGGGGAGAACTTTCACAGAAATTTCTATCCAAATATTTCCCTCCATCCAAAACTACTAAACTGAAATGACATAACATAGTTCTGTCAGATTGATGGAGAGTCAATATATGAAGCTTGGGAGAGATTTAAAGATATAACATCATTTTGTCAGATTGATGGAGAGTCAATATATGAAGCTTGAAAGAGATTTAAAGATCTTCTTAGATAGAAATTTCTATCCAAATATTTCCCTCCATCTAAAACTACTAAACTTAGAAATGACATAACATTTGGGGAGAACTTTCACTGAAATTTCTATCCAAATATTTTCCTCCATCCAAAACTGCTAAACTTAGAAATGACAATTCTGTCAGATTGATGGAGACTCAACATATGAAGCTTGGGAGAGATTTAAAGATCTTCTTAAGAAATGCCCTCATCAATCGTTACCAGATTGGTTGATAATTTAAAACTTTTATAATGGATTAGTTGGATCACTTAGATCGATTATAGATGTTGCGGCTGGTGGTTTGTCAATGTCAAAACCTTTTGATGAGGCTTATTCGTTAATACAAGAGATGGCTACCAACAATTTTCAATGGCCCTCTAAAAGAGTAAATCCTAAAAGAGTAGCTAGTATCCATGATTCTGATGCAATATCTATGTTAGTTTTATAGATTTCTGCAATATCAGAGAAATTAGATCGTTATGGAATGAATTATTCTCTAGCACCTCCTATGATGGAAGAGAATTCATTTGGGTAATTTGTGGATGTTCAACCTTCATATGAGACTTTAAATGCTATTAATAGACCCAACAACCCTTATTCAAACTATTATAACCCAGGTTGGAAGAATCATCCAAATTTTAATTGGAATAACAATTTTTCTTCAAATCAACAATGGGCAAACAACCTAGTAAATCCATTAAGAAATTCATCCAACCAATAAAAATATTAATTTTAGACCTTCTTATCCTCCAGAATTTAACAGTAACACTCAAATTAAGGAAAAGAAGTTGTCTATCAAAGAGTTGATATTAAACATGGGTCAACAATTGCAGAATCAAGGAAATTAATTACAAATTTAAGGAAATCAATTACAAAATCAAGGAACTTCTATTAAGTATATTGAAAATCAATTAAGGTATATCGCTACTGCGCTTATTAACCGAATATTAGGAACTTTTTCTAGTACTGTAGAACTAAATCCTAAAGATCAAGGAAAAGAACAGATCAAGGCGATACAATTATGAAGTGGAAAAGAATTGAAAACAAAAGTACAAAAATAAACGAAAACTGTAAAAGAGAAAGTGGAAACCGATAAAGAAAAGGGTCATGAGTACCCAAATTTAGAATTTCCACTTACAACAATGAAAATTACCATTAAGAAACCTCCACCACCATTTCCTCAAAGATTGAAGCAACACAAACAAAATAAACAATTTTCCAAGTTTTTAGAAATTCTTAAGAAGTTAACAATAAATATTCCATTCGTAGAAGCTTTAGAGAAAATGCCCAATTATGTGAAATTTATGAAAGATATTCTGAACAACTTAGAGCAAATGCCCAATTATGTGAAATTTATGAAAGATATTCTGAACAAGAAAAGGAAGTTTGATCCTTGCACTTAGCGAAGAGTGTAGTGCAATTATTCAGAAAAAAGCTTCCTGAAAAATTAAAAGATCCTGGTAGTTTCAGTCTACCGTGTGCTATCGGTGAAAAATTTTATGGAAGAGCTTTATGTGATTTAGGAGCCAGCATTAATATTATGCCTCTATCAATTTTCAAAAGATTAGGATTAGGAGAAGTCTCACCTACTTTTGTAACCTTCAGTTAGCGTATCGTTCAGTTACATATCCTAAGGGAGTTATAGAAGTTGTGTTAGTAAAAGTTGATAAATTTATCTTTCCTGNGGTGGATCGTTCAGTTACATATCCTAAGGGAGTTATAGAATATGTGTTTGTAAAAGTGGATAAATTTATCTTTCTTGTGGATTTCATTGTTTTAGAATGGAGGAAGGTAAAGAAATACCTATCATTTTAGGGAGATCATTTTTAGTTGCTGAAAAAGCTATGATAGATGTTCAAAAAGGAGAATTAACTATGAGAGTTAACGATCAAGAA